>JAESUZ010001601.1:0-48964 GCA_017311185.1 Proteles cristata cristata
AAGTCCTGACGTCCTGAAGCAGAGCCAGGAACAGTTGCATGTGTTCGAGGGTAGCGTGGAGTGTTTCAGCTTATGGGGCCATAGGAAATGAAGACTGTCTTACTATCTTTTGCCACAGCAATGTTAATAAACCATCCTCAAAACTCGGGATGCTGGGAAACCGATTCTCATGGGCTGGCCGGTACCGCCGAACCTTAATGCCCCCTCGCTGGCTGGGTCAGCGCTGCTTCTCACTGCGGGTCTTTTCCGCCCGTGGTGCTTCCCGCCCAGGCTGAAGACGCAGCGGCTACCCAAGAGATGCATCAGAGAGCGAGCAGGAAGCCATCGGGCCTCTTCAAGCCAAAGCATGGGACTGTCACACTTTCATTTCTGCCCGTTTCATGGGTCAAAGCAAGTCACGTGGCCCAGCCCTGCGCCAAAGAATGGAAAAGTACACCGTGTCCAGGAGGAGACGTGGGTGCGGGGAGGGCCGGTGAGTCTATCCCACCCAGAAGGTGACCGAGTCCTGGTTTAGAGGCTTCACATGGTGGCCTCGCTCTTCTAGGCATCACCTGTGAATGGAGCAGAGTGAAAGACAGCCTCAATGTCAATGTGAAGATGCCACCACAGTTCTCTATTAGGTCGGGAACACTGACAAGGCAAGAATCACATCTCCTTCCTCTTCTCAATGCCTAGTACCAGACCCTACCCTCGGGGCTGACTCAGGGTTTTATTGGGTGAATTTGAGACCATTTCTTCATTCTCTGCATACAATTCCTTATGTAAGACAGACTGACCTCCTAAAGGCCAGCACACTGTGCTGTTTGCCCCATAAGCTGCAAAGGGACTGTGCCATTGGGAACTGGGATTTGTGCCTAGATCTGTCTACACCGAGTCCTGTATCCAGTGCCTCCCATGGGGACCTCCTGAAGAAGGGACTTCCACAGGTAAACATCAGAACAGGGTGCGATCTCCAGTGAAATTTCTTTCTCCAGAGGCCTTTTGAAACTGGAAAGATTCACATTCCTGAAATATGCCAAGAGGGAAGCTGTCTAAAGGCACAAGGCTAGTGAGGTATCTGTATGGACTTAGGGACAATTTGAAAAACAGTAAGATTCACTGTCAAGGCCCCCGCATGGCTCCTGGCCTCCCTCATCATCTCTTTTGCCATCTCGTCAGAGCAAAGGCAGAACGCGCCCCAGACGCTGTGCCTTAACTGCGGCCTTTCCCTGCAGACTTCACACTCCAAAAGAGAACCACTTGAAGAAAGCCATGATTAACCCTAAGGAATGCCACCATCACCACGGGATACCAGGCACCGGGCATGTAGGCAGAAAGCATATTTTAGGGCAGTGACTCATGGTAAGTTGTTTCCTCCAGTCCCTACAATGGACCAGTCGATGTCAAGCTGTCTCAGGCCCAGGCTGATAAAAGCACAGCCGCAGGGAACCTAGAGTTGTGGGTGGCATTGTCATGATACAAGTATATACACGCTGCTGATAACTTGCCCAAGTTCACAAAGACAGTATATCAGTCGCCATTTATGCTCCACGTGAAAGAAATCCAACACATGCTTAAACCAAAAATCTCATACGGTGTATCGGCTCATATAACCGGGAAGCCTAAGATGGCTGCATCTAGCTCTCAAACAACGTCATCCTCTCCTCATCCGTCACCTCAACAGAGGGGGCTTTCCTCTGTGATGGCTTCACGTCCCAAAGGGGCGTGATTGCAAAGAGAGTCATTAGTAACCCCAACTCTACACTGACGCTGAGCAAACCTGGCAGAGGAAAGCCCATCTTTGAAAGGCCTCTGATTGGCCTGCCTGGCCCCTGTATCTGGCAGGAGGAGGCGCTGATTGGCCAGCTATGGTCATGTGCACCTGCAAAGTCAGGCCTTAAACCCATGCTTAAGTCCCTGCTAAAGCACAGGAACCCAATGGAAAGTCAAGGGAGGGGTTGTTTCACCGCAAGTTGAGGGGGTGAGGTGGAAAATGCAGGATCAGACATGGAAGCTAGATTGAACTAACCCTAAGCCTAAACTCTGAACAAGCTTTCACACGTTCATAGATGCTGTGGTGCTAAGTAAAACACAAATTCACTTAAAAGCATGAGTGCCCCTTGTGGGGATGAGACAGGCTGTTATATGGAAACCAACTTGACAATAAACTATTAAAAAAAAAAAAAAGAGCAGGAGTGCCTTCATAGTAATCTTTGGTCTAAACTGGATGAATCAAGGTACCCGTGTAGCTCAGTCGGTTGATGTCAGCTCAGGTCATGACCTCACGGTTCGTGGGTTCGAGCCCTACATTGGGCTTTGTGTTGACCCTGGAGTCCTGCTTGAGATTCTCTCTCTCCTGCTCTCGCTCTTTAAAAAAAAATTTTTTTAACATTTTTAATGGATTAACCAAGAGCTAGAAATGCAAGATGGCTGGAAATAAGTACCAGAAGATTCAGCTAGAAGTAAGGAGGACCGAGGACTGGTGAGCTGACCCAGGAGGGTGGGGATGGTCGAAGGAGGGGGAAGGCAAGAAGCTTCTGTGGTCATTACATTTCCTCACCATTTCATTTCCTACTATTTGGACTGTAAACTATGTGCATAATACCATTTGGGAGGCTTGAAAAAAAACCCATGCTTTTGTCAATTACACCTCAAAGCTTTATTTGTGACCAACTTTATTGAGATATAATTGACAAATAATTTTTTAAAACCCTTTAAATCCACTTTTTGAAAGAGAGTGAGAAGAACCAGCTTCCTACAACAGAAGCCAGGAGAATATTAGCTACTCTGGTTTCAAGAGAAATAGTTGCATTAATACTAGTTTGATGATTTCAGTCAGATACCAAGTAAGGATACATCTGGGTCTCAACCCAGAAAGGCTCTCACTCCAGTGCTCAGAGAGCAGTTAAGAACAGAGATCTGACTGGATTGGAAAGGTAAGAATTAGCCAAACCTGGAATCGTAATAATAATAATAATACAGCTAGTCATCCTCCAGTGGTTACCAAAGACCAGAAACTGTCCTGAGGATATTATCTTAGTTAATCCTCACGGCAACTGATATTTTCCCCAATTTACAGATGAGGAACTGAGGCTCAGATAGTTTGCGGAACTTCCCTGAAGTCACACTCTCTGGCCCCTCCGCCTGAGGCTGAGGGGCCTCAGAGTGTTGTGATTTACTTCTCTATTCTAATCTTGAATCAGACTTAGAAGTTTCTATCTCTGGTGCTACCTCAAGGGGCCTATGAAAACCACTGACTGGGGCAGTAGTCTTTACCCCACATTTGCTGGGTTGTGCTGGGCCCTGCGCTGTTTTTGGAAAGGCCTAGGAAACAGTGTGGGGTAGAGCTGTATTCAGAACTAAGCATTCCTGGCTCCAAAGCCCACTTGGTCTGACACTGAAGGATGATTCTAGCTCTCCAACTAGAATTGGAGCTGGGGGGAGAAGCCCAGGGTACCTCGTAGGAATTGTGTGACCTTGGGCCCCAAGTCACTTAAATTCTCTTAAGCCTGTTTTCTTATCTGTGCTATGGGGATAACAATGGCACTTCCCTTCAGGGTGGTTGATAAGGATAAATCAAAATTCCTATCCGGCAAACAAGAGGAGCTTCTACTTTCCACAACTGTTAAATCCCTTACCCTTCAGCTCCTAGATTAAGGAGAGATGCTCACATTTTCTTACACTTCAGATCCACCGGTGGTAGGGCAGGGGACAGAAAAGGTGCTTAAGCCTAAACTCTTGGGCTTCATCCCAGAGTGACTCTCCAGAGCAGGCATGGGGTTCAGGAATCTACACGTTGGACCCCCGGGAAATGCAGATGCCCACAGTTCTCCTACTTGGCTTTGAATAACCATGCATAGTGCTTGAAATCTAAGCTGACACCCCAGGGCCTCTGTGAATGTCTGAGCCCTTCCTGCAATGACCTCCAGCCGAGTCTGGATGAACCTCCTCCCTTTCCCCATGCCCCAGTCTGTCTTGATCTCTCCTTCCATGCAAGTCCCCTCCCCTTACCCTGGTCTTATGTCCTAGCTTCCTCTCCACCCTTTCGGTGCACCCTCCCCTGAGCTCAGCCTGCGTTCCCACCCACCAGCCATTTCTCTCTTCACCTGCAAAGTCCCTTTCCTGTGCCCACCAGGAAGGCTCAGATAAAAGGTGATTCCTCCAGGATAACTTTCAAGGCCTCTTCTCTGACACCCTGGCACTTGGTGTGTACCTTTATTATTGCTCAAATAACAAGGTAATGTGAGTTTTTTTTTCTGGCCTCAGACTCTCTGGTAGACTCATGGTCCGTGAATGGGGGAAATGTGCACCAGAGTAAGAAGAAGAGAGGAAGTCAAGCCCATAGACTTTGCAGAGGGGCTGAGAGGCCTGAGAAGTAAGAGAAGACCAAGAGATGGGGGCTCCTGAAAAGGTAGACAAGAGCGGGGTGCCCACCGCTTTTGCAGACAGCAGCTGTGCAAAACTTCATTGGAAGAACCGAGGCCTGCTGCTTGCTCCATTTGGGAGTGGCGGTGGGGGAGCATGCTATGTCAAGAGACTGCCGCTCTTCATGTGCTAATTTTAACCAGAAACACTATCCTTTTGCCCAGGAAACTGGATTGCCCTAGTAAACTCCTTACGTTCCAAGTTCTTCAACATTAAGATAATACTTTGCTTCTGTGTCCTTATTTATTTATTTTTAATGCTTGTTTCCTTTTGAGAGGGAGAGCACAAGGGAGGGAGGGGCGGGGGGGAGGGGAGAGAATCCCAAGCAGGCTCTGCACGTGCAGAGTCCAATGCAGGGCTGGAACTCACAACTGTGAGATCATGACCTGAGCTGAAGTCGGACACTTAACTGACTGAGCCACCCAGGTGTTATTCTAAGAAGTAATTCTAACTGCCTGCTCAACTGTTAGCCATACTAAATGTACTCCGATTCATCTAATCGAGGAGAGGTGGTTCTCACTCTTGCGGAGAGAATTACTGAAGGGGTAGCCAGCACACATTCACGTGCCACATCTCCAACAGCTGGTTTTAGAAATGGAAACAGGCACTGGGACCCCTTCCCAGGAAGGCCAATGGAGCGCCTGGCCCAGATCAATGTAGCTTTCTTCTAAGAACTGTCCTGTTCCCAACGTCCCCAAAGTCCCCCTGGACCTTCAAGTAGCAGTACCTCTCCACCCCAGCCCTCACCCCACCCTCAGGCCCTAAGATCCCATCTGACTTAAGCCTGCAGGTAAGTGTCCCAAGCACAAGACATCCCTCCCCACCCTCACCAACCACCACTCTTGATCTTTTGTTCTGAGTCCATCTGAAAGAGAAATGTCAACTCTACCAAGGAAAGGAAACAAACCACTCACTACCTGGCTAGATGAGAATAACCAGACCCTAAGCTTCATGTCTGGGGTCTGACAGGCACCTAAAGGCTCTCCCTTGATGTAAGGGGTAGTCAAATCCTGCATGCTTTTCCTGAGAGCCGCCAGGCGGGAAGCACCAAGTGAGCTGATGCCCTCAGGGAAGCAAAAATAGGGTAGGCGTATTGGTCTGATTTTACAGGTGGGAACCTTCACGCAGGAGGCCAACTCACAGCCCGAGTGTTAGACTCCAGGCGAAGTCATGAACCCAGAAGTCAGGCGCAGACACTGCTGGAGGCGGGCCGTACGACACGTTCCGCCCGACACTGGTGGGCCAGCCAGGTCGCCTCCCCTCTTAGCGCGCATCTCGGGTCCGCAAAGCCCGGAGCCTCCCAGACCGCTCAACTGCTCCAGGGCTGGCTGTTTGGGCTTTCCTGAGCGCTGGCCCCGCCCCCCCCGTCCCGCCGGCCCTGCGATTGGCTCCGCGGTCCGAGGGGGGGCGGGCCAGGACGCCGAACCAACGTGATGGCGTCAGACGCCGCGGGCGCCGTTTCCTGTTGTCACTGGCCGGGAGGCCGCGGCGTCTGGTCGGAGGCTTAGGGGCTGCAGTGACCAGGAGTGCTCCCCGCTCCTTCCCCACTCGCTCTGGTGAGTTAGGGGTACGGGGGCGAGAAGGGTGAGAAGGGACGGCGGGGCAGAGACGCGAACGGCGGTGGGTCTCCAGCCCTGTCCGTGATCGCAAACCCCTGGTTGCTTTGAAACTGCCCTGCTTCAGAGCTTTTTCCCTTCCCCGCCTGAGCCCCGCACTCGACCCCACTCGGCCCCGAGCCTTCAGCCCAAACAGCCAGTGCTGACCCGTCCCCTCCGTCTTCTCCACCCGTCACCCGAGCCCAGCCCTTACCTCAGCCCCTCACCACCGGTCTTGCGTCAGTGCAGCCACACTCCACCCCACCGGTAGCCCACTTCCAACCCCGAGCACAGCCACTTCCCTCCGCCTTCCTCGAACGCATCTCATTCTCACTCCTCAACCCCTCTGGCAATCCCAATGCTCCACACAGACCTCCTTGAGTTCTCCCCCCCCCCCACTCTCCGTCATTCTGGCGTATCCTTTATCTGGCTCACATTTCTTATCCCAGTCCCCCTGCTCGGTCCCCCAAGGTCTGCTCAGCCCAAACACCTACCTCTCGCTACTCTCATTTCATACCGACCACGAAAGTAGATGATGCTCTGTTGAGCTTAACCCCCTCTTGATAACTCTGATCTCAGCCCTGTCTCAAGTCTTGTGTCTTCTTGTCCTCAGCCATTCAACCCCTAACTTTCGAGGTTACCACATACTTTCTTCCATCCTCAGCCAGCCTGAGGCACTTCATTCCTAAGTCTTTGCTAAACCACCTCCCAACTCTGCCCCCCTCCCCAGGTTCCTACCACCCCTACCCAGTCTTGGTAGACTGAGGTTTCAACTGTTCTCCCAACTCTGGGATGTGTAGCCCACGTTTGATCTGAGAACTCCGTGCAGTCCTCTGCCAGCCGCACCTGCTGCCCTCAACACCAGCAGCAGCCTCGGTGCTTTCTCAGCGCCAGGCAGTGGTGAACACCTCAGCTGATGCAGGGCCTCACACGGCAAGTGTGGAGGAGTAGAGAGCCGTCTCCCGTGGGTCAAGCGGTTTTCCTGGATGTCAAGTCCCCTGTACCTGTCAAGGATTGTGTTTCTGGCATCCCTGTTACGTTACTTGCATTGGCTGCTGGCATGGTAGGTACCATCCAGATACCGGGAAGGCCAGGGATAGCTACTCATTCAGCCCGGAGCAGTGGAAGCTTATCGCTTCCGCTTGGATGATGATCTGGAGAAACTCAAGGAGTCGTCCTGTGTGGGGTTGGCTGTGGTCCCAGAATCACGTCCGTGTGCGTTGCCCTGGCACTTAGAAAGGACCCTCACCCAGTGCTCCTCCTGGCCAGAACTGGTTGTAGATGAGTCCCACTACGGGACGTACCAGAGGTGACGTAACGTATGAAGAGTATGGGTGAGGATCCTGGGGTCGCTGAAGTCTGCGTGGAGGCTGTTGAATTGCTACCTCTTTTTGCAGGTGCCGGATCATTGAGTTTTGACCACTTTGATTACCCATGAACACAGAGAGCCAAGTTATCTCCGAGGAGCTAGACATTCTTGAGGCACCCAGGCCCCCTCGTTAACATTTATAATCTCCTGGGCTTTTTGGGTGCCCGTCCCCTCTAAGTTCTGGTGGCCAAAGGATTGGCCATTTGACAGCGATTGTAAAAGGGCCCTAAAGAGGACCCATTGTCTTTGCTTGCCATTTATAGTCTCACTCCTTTGAACATTGATTGTCCTTTTACCTTCAATATCCCCCTCCGTTAAGGTGTGATCTATCGGAAGGGTCTTAGCCTGTTGGCAGCTTGTTGCAGCGGAAAGAGTTCCAGAGTGGCCCCACCAGGGAAAAGTTGTTTGCCTCAACTTCTTACGGTCAGAAACAGAGATACCTGCCCTGAGCCTTTTTCTGTTAGTCGTCCTGTTCATTCAGCAAGTATTTTTTGAGCGCTACTGCGTGCCATGCACTGCTCGAAGCACTAGAAATGAAAGGGCGAATGAGTCAGGCAAAGTTCCTGCTTTCATTCATTCAGAGTTTGGTCCTTGACAGAACTGTAAGCGATCTGGGACAAGAATATGGGAGAGATAGGTGTTTTGGGGCGGAAGGAGGGAGGGAGGAAAGAAAGATACCCAGTGTTCATAGACTTCACATTTCTGGCCTCACCCACTAGCCTTTGGACTGGGAATCACGAGCTAGAAGTTTCTTGCCCTCCAGCTGGTATTCAGTTGCTTCATTGCCCCTGTTTCCCACCCCTCACAGGGCTCTTGTCTAGAAATCCAATTTTCTTCAGGTAGAAGGAGGTGCTATTTCCTCACTCAGCACTCACATGTCTGAAGTGTCAGCTGTCTTTCTGAATCAGAAGATAACTTTGTCATTTGTTTCCAACTGAAAACCCTGACTCATCACCTGGCACAACAGCTGGAGGGCTTAAACAGCCGCCTGCTGTTGTGCATAGCCAGGTGCAGGATCGAGTCAGGCCGTAGAGACGAGGCTGTCCCGGTTGGCGGGAAGTCTCCGAGAAGAGGTTGCTGTTTGCTGATGAATGGAGTGCTTCGAAAGTGGTGAAGCCAGCTCATCCATTTCTTCTTTTAATGTAAGTCTCATCCAAGCCCTTCTCCTCTTTTCGTTCTTCCTTAGTCTCTGGAGGAAGTGAAATCGGGTGTTTATAGAGGGCCAGGCAGTATCATGAAGAGAATCAACCACGATTCCTTCCTGAGTGTTGGAGCATACAGAAACCTGGCTGCTTTGGAAGGGACCTGTGCTCCCCTAGCTGGGGCTGCAGATCCGATGGGCAAGATCATTTCCTGTTAGTGTTAGGCCTTCTTTGATACAATGGAGCTTCTGACCCTTACCTGAGGTGTGTTTCTACTGAGCGTCAATTTTCTCCTCGGTGAAATGAGGGCTAATAATCCTTCTCTCACAGGATTATTTTAAGAATTAAATGAGGTGAGAGAATGAGATTCTGGGCCAGAGTAAGCCAGTCCTGAGGGGCAGAGGTAGGCTAAGGGTGGCTTGGGAGTTTTCTAAAGGCAGATGGCCCTCACCTCTTCTGCTCAACTGCACCAACGGTGTTTGAACTCTCTGCCTGCTCTCTTCATTCCGGGTCTCCCGAAGACACACCCCTCTTTGGCTCGCTTCTTGGTGTCAGTGAAGACGGTTCTGAGGCTAGAAAGTGAAACTAGTCCCTTAGTGCTGCGGAGTGGGAGCCCGGCCCACCCAAGGAGCCTGCTGGAGTGCCCACTTAGCAGTCAGGAGACCCAGAGGCCAGAGATCTCCCGTCGTAGCCAGCTGTGGGCCTGCCTCTGAGCCATTTCCTGCCTTCCTGAGACATTCTAGAGCAGACAGGCCTAGGTAGGGGGCTTTGGCTTCCTGCAAAAAGAGATTTGCCCTGGACTTTGCCCTGAGCCCCATGTCTCGGTTCTGTTTTGTGAATTGTCAAGTGGCAGTTTTTCTGGATTTCTCTGCACTGTTGTCATTTTGTGGCTTTCCTGACATTTTTAGGCCACAGGTGTCCCTTGTTTGGCCCTGCTCTGACCTCTCAGTATCAGTTTACCTTGGCTTTTTTTTTTTTACAGACCCTGACTTGACCAGAGCACCCACTTACTGATAAGCCTCCCCGCCTCCAATGAATTCTCTATTATATTCAGTTAATTAGTTAATGAGGCCTTCATGGACCTGCTATTCAGGTTGTAGAGGCCCATGCCTCAAGGCTGAGGGAAGGGCAGTTTTAGAGCTTGAGGCTCTGTCTGGAAGGGCAGGACTGAGGGGAGACCTTAGGCCCCTGGAATTGCCGAACGGGATTGGATGTCAGGGTCTCAGAGCCAGAGAGCCTGAACTTGGCCTGCAGGGCTGCCTAGGGTAGCCTTGAAGAAACCCAGCCTCTAAGATCAGGCACGATTTCAGGAAGAGGGACTCTGTAGCACGGTCCCTTTTCCTGGTGCCCTGGTGGCCAGAGCATGGAGCTGGTCACCAGAGGAGGGTCCTGAGAATCCCAGGTGGGTAGGAGCTTGAGGGAGAGACAGATGGGCGGTGGCCAGGGACCAAGCGTTCTTCTGGCCAGTCTGTTGTGTGCTGACCGGAGCTGGTTTAGGGGTGGGGGCGAGTCGGCCTCCACACACACCTCCCTCCCTCTGCGTGTCCTTACTTAGGAAAGTTGGCGCTCGGTCCTGTCAGATCCAGAGGCCAGGGCTTGAATCAGAGCACCTTTCATCATTCGGGGCCACCCTGATGCTCCCTTGCACCCTGTCACCTGGGCCCCCAGCTGAAGAGCCCTCCTCCCAGACCCCCCTGCCCCCTCCCCGGCCACCCTTAGCCCTACCTCACACCCGCCTCTTCCAGAAGGGTGGACATCATCCTGGCGGAAGGTGGTAGAACGTGCTTAGCAGCCCTGGAACCTCGGGAGGCTCCTTGGCCTGGGTCAGCTTTGGTTCCGGGTCTGTGAGATCCTGATAAAAAGAGGGCTCTCCCGGGTGGTCATGAGGCATGAATGAAGTCACATATGTAAACAGGACAAAATCCATTTAGCCTCCTTTTATCACTTCTTTGGCCCATAGGTGTGTGAGAACAGAGGCAGCGGTGACCCAGTTTGTGGTGCAAACTGGGTGTCCCTTCATGCTCGGCTGTGTGGTCAACAGAGATCTGTTTAGATGGGAATGTGCCTGTGCAATCCTGCTCTATCCAAGTGGCTGGGGCCTGCGAGCTAGCAGCCCCCTGAGGCTCAGATTGAAACCCTCCCCCCCCAGGCCACCCCCAGGGGGAAGCCCATGCCCTGAGGGCTTTACCTGTGTACTGATATCAAGTATCTGGGCGCACTCATTCAGGCATCGCCTTTGCCTATAGAGTTGTATGGCCACATCCCCTGGGGTCTTAGCTACCATTTATCCTCAGTACTGTCAAGCCCTGTGCTGTGCTAGGCTAGGCGTTTTCCAGTTCACAACCTCCATTGAAGAGGTCTGCTGTGGTCCACACCCAGCATGCCTCAGGGGCTAGTGGCTAGTGCAGATTTGAACCTGTGCTGTTTCCCTTGAGGCGTGTCCCTGTGCTGCTCCAGCAAAGCCTGACCCTCCTACTGGAGGGGAAGCCACTGTGTAGCAATAGCCCTCTCTTTAGAAACCGTTTCAGTTGTACTTGTCCCTGCCCAGCTGGCAGACACCAGGCTGGCCCCGGAGTCAGAGGTGGCAGTTTGCAGGCCCAAGGCCCGGACGTGAATTGTGAGCCCCTGCTCCCTGGTCCGTGTAGGCTCTTGGCACCTTCAGCTGCAGCACCCCCCACCTTGTACCCTTAGCTCCGTATATCTAAATCAGCCCTTCCTTCATTCCCTGCTTTTTTGAGCCAGCATTTGGTGTGGCATACAGAGCCCTTTCCGTGCACTGCTTAGGGCAGCCCCACCCGTGGCACATAGGATTTCTCACCTCTTGAGAGCTGAGCCCTCAGATTTATTCTCTTTCTTGGTTTCCTTCCTTAAAATCCACCCTTGGCTTTTACTTTTGAATTCAGAGGCCCTTGCGTTACAGTTTGAGGAAGATGGGCTGAGCTGGGGGGAGGGGAGAATTGGCTGGGGGTGGTGAGCTATAACCTGCTCATCTCGCCACCATCTGTCTCTGCAGGTGTCATGTGATTCTCCGAGGGGGCTGCCGTGTGAGTGGAGATGCTCTCGGTGGTGGAGAATGGACTGGACCCCCGGGCTGCCATCCTGGTAGGCAGTAAGAGAGGCTCACGGGTGCGGGAGGGCTCACGGGACAGCGTGTCCAGGGTTTTCCTAACTTTGAAATGAGTGAGCACTGTCTGGAAAGCGAGGGCTCGGGTTGAGAAAAGTTATGGCAGCAGCAGGCTCTGAGGACATTCTGCCCTTTCTAGAATGTCTTATTGGTGATAAAAATTGGAATTTATAAAAACCAACGGTGACTTTAATACAGGCTACCTAAAGACCAAGGATTCCTCAAAGGAAGGCAAACATATGGGGCGCCTGGGTAGCTCACATGGTTAAGCGACCAACTTCAGCTCAGGTCATGATCTTGCAGTTTGTGAGTTCAAGCCCTGCATCAGGCTCTCGGCTGTAAGAGCAGAGCCTGCTTTGGATCCTCGGTCCCACTCTCTGTCCCTCCCCCATAGGCACACACATGTGTGCACATTCTCTGTCTCTCAAAAATAAGTAAACATTAAAAGAAAAGAAGGCACTAGGGTGCCTGGGTGGCTTAGTCAGTTGAGCATCCGTTCAGCTCGGGTCATGATCTCACGATCTGGGAGTTCACTGCTGTCACCATCTTGCCCACTTTGGATCTTCTGTTCCCCTCTCTCTTTACCCCATTCTTACTCTCTCTCTCTCTCTCTCTCTCTCCCTCTCTCTCTCTCAAAAATAAAATAAACCAACAAAAAAGGAAGGTGTACAAAAGACCCATAAGTTCATGAAAAGATCCTAACATCATTAGACATTAGACAAATCCATTCAAAATCATGAGAGACTTCTTCATACCCCCTAGGACAGCTAGAACCTAAATGACAGATAATAGTACGTGGTGGTGGTATAGAGAAATTGGAACCCTCGTACACTGCAGGCGGGAATGTGAGATGGTGCAGGCATTAGGGAAAGCAGATGGGCAATTCCACTCCTAGGTATGCACCCAAGAGAATTGAAAACATAGGTCCACACAAAAACCTTGAGCATAAATGTTCCTAACAGCATGATAGCCAAAAGGTGGGAACAACTCAAATGTCTGTTAACCAGTGAGTGGATAAATAAAATGTGGTATGTCCATGCAATGGAAGATTATTTGGCAATAAAAAGGAACAAAGCCCCGGTACGTGCTACAGTCTAGACAAACCGTGGAAACCTGGTAAGTAAAAGAAGCCAGATACAAAAGACAACGTACTTACTGTATGACTTCATTCATACAAAATGTCCAGAATTGGCAAATCCACAAAGACAGTAGATTAGTAGTTGCTGGGGGTTGGAGGAGAGGGGAACAGAGAGGAGTGACTGCTAATGGGCACAGTGTTCCTTTTTGAAAAACATGAAAATGTTCTAAAATTAGGCAGTGGCTATAGTTTTACCGTTCTGTGAATACACCAAAAACCACTCAACTGTATAGTTTAAAGGAGTGATTTTTAGGCTATGTAAATTGTCTCATTAAAACTATTACAAAAAAAAAGAAGAAGAAGAAGAAGAACATTCAACTTTTCAGAGAACATTAACATGAACTGTTTGGGGTAGAATGAAAATAAAACCGTAAACTATCCATAATCCTATCAGCTAACAATTCAAATCAATTTTTCTGTATTCCCTTCCGATCCTTTTCCAAAATACCACATAGGTAATTTTGACATGCTTCTATCACCACAGACCTGTCTTTATCTTTCCAAAGGACATTACATATATGTATTTTACAAGTGACTTACATAAGAGACCTTAACAGAGTTCTTGCATATGCCAGGAACCATGCCAAGTTTAAAGACGCAAGAATGAATAAGAAACGAGTCCTGCCCTCAGAGTACCCCCCACTCCCCAGGACTATATAGATCAGGAAGTATTCATTCTGTTTAACAGATGAGGAAATTAAGCTCAGTGAGGTTAAGTGAAATGTCTGAGGTGACTCAGCTGGTGACCGACAGAGCTGGGACTAACATCGGCCTCTAACTACCAGGTCATGGATCTTTCTTTCTTTTTTTTTTTTCCTTTCTTTTTAAAGTTTATTTATTTATTTTAGGGGCACCTGTGTGGTTCAGTCAGTTACACGTCCAACTTCAGCTCAGGTCACGATCTCACAGTTCATGGGGCTGGAGCCCCGTGTCAGGCTCTGTGCTGACAACTCAGAGCCTGGAGCCTGCTTTGGATTCTGTGTCTCCCTCGCTCTCTGCCCCTCCCCCACTCACACTTTGTCTCTCTCTCTCAAAAGTAAATAAACATTAAAAAATTTTAAATAAATGAAGTTTGTTTACTTTGAAAGGGAGAGCGAGCATGAAGGGAGGGGTGCAGAGAGAGAGAGAGAGAGAGAGAGAATCCCAAGCAGGCTCCACACTGCCAGCACAGAGGCAGATGCAGGGCTTAAACTCACCAACTATAAGATCATGACCTGAGCCAAAATCAAGAGTCCGACATTTAAGCGACTGAGCCTCCCAGGCGCCCCGAGGATCTTTCTTCATGTGGACGACGTTCCTGTTTTCTTGGTGCTTTTCTTGTTCTAAAGGGGCACTTGTTGCCTCTTCATCGAATCATAGTTTCCTAAACAAGGTGGGAAGCTTCACCTTTGCCCCAGATGCATTACCCCAGCTCCTGCAGCTGTAACTGTGATGGGGCCAGTGTTCAGGCACAAGATTTCTATGGCTATCAAATGACTGAAGTTCAGTTTAAAAAGCAAAACGAAAGAAAAATATACACATATCTTTGCAGAAAAATAACTATCTCTGGGTGCTTTAAGTACGTAATTTTCCTTTTCTCCTCTGTACTTTGTCTTTTCATTCTTTTTAAAAATTTTTTTAATGTTTGTTTATTTTTGAGAGAGAGCGAGCGAGACAGAGTGCAGGTGGGTGAGGGTCAGAGAGAGAGAGAGGGAGACAAAGAATCTGAAAGAGGCTCCAGGCTCTGAGCTGTCAGCATACAGCCCTTCTCCGGGCTCAAACTCACGAACCATGAGATCATGACCTGAGCTGAAGTCGCCCGCTTAACTGACTGAGCCAGCCAGGCGCTGCTCTTTATTTCCTATGATTAGTTTCTGCAAGTTTTGCTGTATACACACACACAGGTAGACGTGAGCACATGTGTGGGTGCACACGTATTTGGCGATAAGCACTTACATGCCAGCAGTCGCCAGAGGATCTAATAAAGGCCTGTGTTGTGTCTGACACCGACTAGGTCATCAAGAAGAAGCTGGTGGGATCAGTGAAGGCGTTGCAGAAGCAGTACGTGTCCTCGGACACGGCGGTCACTAGCGAAGACGGAGACGCCAACACTATGTGTGGTGCCCTGGAGGCTGTATTTATCCACGGCCTTCACGCCAAGCACATCCGAGCTGAGGCCGGAGGGAAAAGGAAGAAAAGTGCCCACCAGAAGCCTCTGCCTCAGCCTGTCTTCTGGCCCCTCCTGAAAGCTGTCACCCACAAGCGAGATCGGCAGGGGAGGTTTCGCTGTGGGGAGGAGTTCAGAGTGGGGGACACCAGGATCTCCCACTCCAGCTGTACCGGAAAGGAGATGGGGGAGGTGGGGGTTACTGTCAGACCAGCCTCAAGAGCCCCTCAGTCCTCAGGCAATGGCTGGTCGCCTTTAGCAGGAGCCACCTTTTACCACATGGTGGCAAAGGGCAGTAGTTGGGACAGAGAATGTGTGGCCTGCAAAGCCTAAAATCTGTACTAAGTGGCCCTTTACAGAAGAGGTTTGCTGACCCTGCCTTAGAATGTTTGAACATCTCTATGCTAAGTGTTATACTCCTAACAGGCTATGGCATTTTTTAAAGAAGTGGAATCCGGATCATCTGAATACTCACCCTGGGACATTTGTCTCTGCGGCCCTGCCCCTGCTCCCGGGCTTTGGACAAGCGGCTGCTGGCACCGCGCCTCTGAGGGCTATCAAATGCTACCCTCAGCCTGAAGGTGCCTTGTCAGCCTGTATCTTCCTTTGCGTGCTGCCACTGCCCTGTCTCAGGTTCTTACCTCACTCCTGGGTGACAGTGGCCTTCTAATTGTCCCCCTTATCTCATTCTGCCTTTCCTTAGGTCAGGCAGCCGGTCGACATTTATTGAGCTTACACGCACCTGAGCTCATTCCCTGAGCCCTGTGGAGCCTGCCCTCGTGTGGGCAAGACGTGCTCGGGGCACTGTGATAGTCAGAGGAAGGGCATTTACATCAGACAGACCCAGGGTCTGCAGAACCGCGGTCAAGTCAGCCCCCTGTGCAAAAACTCCCAGGCTCTCCAGCGCTAGCCTGGAGTCCCGTTCACTCTCTATTTTCTACCATCCTCACCACAGCAGAGACTTCTCCATTCAAGCCCTTTTTAAATATTAATTTTTAATAGATTTACGGGGGGAAAAAATCTATCTATAGTGAAAAGTCTTTCCCACCTTTAAAATCATAGTTATTAATTCCTTACATCTTTTTTTTTAGTTTATTTTTTATTTTTGAGAGAGACAGACAGAACGAGCAGGGGAGGGACAGTGAGAAAGGGGAACAGATGATCTGAGGCAGGCTCTGTGCTGACAGCAGAGAGCCTGATGCAGGGCTGGAACTCTCAAACCATGAGCTCATGAGCTAAGCCGAAGTCAGACTGAGCCACCCAGGTACCCCCTTTATATATCTTTTTTGATGTTTCTAAATTCATCTAACAAATATGAATAGACAGACTTTTTAAATGTCTTTTCTATTTCGTATCCTTGCCCCCTCCCCACAAAAGCTATTATAAATATACTGTGTAACATCTTGTTTTGGAAGAGATCATATCAGAGATTTTGTTTTGGAGTTTCATATCAGAATTTCTTCTCTTTTTTTTTCTTATGACATGTGTTTCCATTATATATGGAATGTACTTTAGTCTATTTGACCAGCCCTGTATTTAATGGACACTGGAGTTCCCTGTTTCTATAAATAACCTTGTGTATGTGGTCTTTTAATTCTGTGCAAGTATCTGTGTTCAGTGAATTCCCAGAAACAGAATTGCTGAGCCACAGGATAAATTAATCTGTTATTTTCATAGATGTTGCCTGTTTACACTCTGTCGGGAACGTGCCTGTCCCCCTCAGCCTTGTCAGCAGAAGGTTTTATCAAACTTTTGGATATTTGCCTATCTAACAGGTGGAACATGGTAAACTTTTTTTATTTTGAGAGAGAGAGCGTGTGCGTGTGCATGAGTGGGGAAGGGGCAGAGGGGGGGGGGAGAGAGAATCCCTAGCAGGCTCCTCGCTGTCAGTGCAGAGCCCTACGCAGGGCTGGATCCCTGGAACCATGAGATCATGACCTGAGCTGAAATCAAGAATTAGACGCTTAACTGACTGAGCCACCCAGGTGCCCTGAAAATGGTAAACTTTTATTAAGCGCTTCCTTCAACGAGACCCATGTTCCCTCAACAGGCATCTAGAACCTTCTTTTCTACCCCTCTGTGCTCCTACCCTCTTGGTTCATTCAAGTCTTAACAGGTTTCCCAGCTGGGGTGGGAATAACACCAGATTGGGTGCCAGTATGGGCTGGCTTGCGCAGGATGTAGCTTCAAGCCCTGTCCTTCCCCTCACAAGTCTAGGAACGCGGGCCAAGTGCTGGCTCTGTAAGGTTGTTTCTTCGTCCGTAGAGCGGAGGCTGCCACATAGGGCTGGTAGTGAGTTGCTCACCGAACAGTATCTGGGTGATGGCTGATGCAGCTTCTGAGCAGCAGAGTCCATTAGACAGAACTTTCAAACCTCAAACAGAAGAATTTAGGTGGAACATCCCGGAAGGGAGCAATCCCCACTCTATCGGCTGGGCGGATGGCGTGACTTCGGTTCATTCACCTGTCCGAGCCCTTCCCTGTCTCTCCTCCTCCCACAGGCCAGCCCGCCAGCCCTCTATCATGTGCTTTGCTTTTTATCTTTCATGAGTCTTGTGACTGGAAAATTCCAGCTTAACGGTCGTTGAATCAGTGACCGTTCACCCTGTGTGGGAAGCGTCATCCTGGACATTATGGGAGAAGTCGAGGGAAGAGGGTCAGGATGTACAGAGCAGCACGGGGCAGTGGTGCGCAGAACCAGCGGACACTGTGTGCAGGTGCACGGACGCACCGCCAGCACCGTCACGCTGAGCGCTGGGCTTGTATCTTTGCACATCCACACACACCAGCTCTTAGAGGGTATGTCTGAGGGTGAAGATTCCATCAACCCTTAAGAGTTCACTTATTTTTATTATATTACTTAAGTATTTGGTTGTTTTGTGTGTGTTTTTAAGTTTATTTTGTGAGAGAGAGAGAGCAGGGAGGAGGGGGAGAGATGGGGGAGAGAGAGAATCCAAAGTAGGCACTGACAGTGCGGAGGCTGACGTGGGGCTCGATCCCATGAACCATGAGATCATGACTTGAGCTGAAATCAAGAGTCAAACGGTTAACTGACTCAGCCACCCATGTACCCCTAATTTATAGATGTTTTGATTTTACAGTTGTAAGAATTATAAGGTATTTATGTCTAATTTTAAGTTACAAATACTTAAGTAACGGGGGCTACTGGGTGGCTCAGTCAGTTAAGCATCCAACTCTTGATTTCGGCTCAGGTCATGATCTCACAGTTTGCGAGTTCAAGCCCTGTGTTGGGCTCCATGCTGACGCACAGAGCCTGCTTGGGATTCTCTCTCTCCCCCCTCTCTGCCCCTCCCCCCCACATGCACCTGCACACATTCTCCCTCTCTCTCAAAATAAATGTAAAAAAAAGTTTTTAAAAATCATCTACAAGTTAAACATGAAGTACAAAACATATAACATTCCAATGAAATGTATTAATGTTTTCCAGAAACTAAATTGCAGTTTGCCTTGTGAATAGAGGATTGGCGCTCTGAATAGCTTCTTTTGTGTCGGCTGAGTCTGAATCACAGTGATCACTGAGAAGCACCACTAGGGTCTGGTGGTCAGGAGTGTGGGCTCAGGAGCCAGACTGTTGGAGTCTTCCGTTAACCAGCTCCACGACCTCAGGCAAGTTACTCAACTTTTCTGACCTTGATGTCCTCATCTGCAAAATGGGGATAAGAAGGCTAGGGAGATTAAATGAGTTAAGGGATGCAAAGCACTTAGAGCAGTGCCAGTCACAGGAGAGGTGCTGGGATCGCTGGTGTCGTTAAAATTTTACTACTGGGTCCTCGTGACGTCAGTTCTTGTGCTACTGTCTCCGTGTACACAGCTGCAAATCCATGGTTAGTGACATTGGTCAGATGTTGTTGTCATGAGGCCTTCTCTTCGGGGGAATGGTTCCTCACATACGCAGCCCCCTTCTGTACCCTCATGAGCACCCCTGCCTGCCAGGTGGTGCCATGGACAACAACACGCTAGCCCATGTGCTCAGGCAAAGCACGGGCTCAGTCGCTTGGCGGGGGGGACTTTATGAGGCGGTCATGCAGATTCTCCAGCCCATGCTTTTATTTCACACCTACGCCTCTGCGTACACATAATACATGTGCGCATAATAATATGTATATTTTTTCAGACTGTCTTCTAGAAGAATCTTTACTGTTTTTGAATAGACCGTTTTTGAAAAACACTGGCCCTGAGCCGGACAGAATTGGAAGGACTGGAACAGTTTCGCCGTTTCAGCCCTTGTGTTGCATTTCCTCCAACAGTTTTGAAAATTCTCTTTCCTTCAAAATCGCATCTCTAGGGGCGCCTGGGTGGCTTAGTCGGTTAAGCATCTGACTTTCACTTAGGTCATGATCTCGCGGTTCATGGGTTTGAGCCCCGCGTCCGGCTCTGTGCTGACTGCCAGCTCAGAGCCTGGAGCCTGTTTCGGATTCTGTGTCTCCGTCTCTCTCTGACCCTCCCCTGCTCACGCTGTCTCTCTCTCTCTCTCTCTCTCCTAGAAATAAAACATTAAAAAAAATTTTTTTTTAAAAATCACATCTCTAGCACTTTCTTCCACTTGATGCACATATCTCTTATTCTTTCTTGGTCCTGCCCACCAGCTCTGGTTCTGGTGAGACTATGAACTTGACCTCCTCTTGACCGTGGTGTTGATTTGGTTGGAAACTTCTAATTTATCACACACGCTTCTTGCTGTTGGGTGGTGTTTCTTTATTCCAACACCCAGTCCACGCCGTCATTAAAATGTGTCTTACAGGGGCGCCTGGGTGGCCCTGTTGGTTGAGCATCTGACTTCGGCTCAGGTCATGATCCCTCAGTTCGTGGGTTCGGGCCCCATGTCGGGCTCTGTGCTGACAGCTCAGAGCCTGGAGCCTGCTTCTGATTCTCTGTCTTCCTCTCTTTCTTCCCCTCCCCCACAATCTGCCCAGCGTGAGGATGAGGGTCCTGGCTTGCTCCACCAGCAGACTGGACCGCATCTCGGTGGCTGGACGCTGCCCCCTGCTGGTGTACCCCATCCATGCTGCCTGCAGGATTTCATGTGGCTGGGCTTGCCTCCTGCCACGCTGCACTCTAGCCATCTTTCCAGTTGCTTTTCTAGGGTCAGCCCCGCTTCCCTCTGATTCTTTTACCCTTGGATCCTGCCTGTGCCTAACAGGCTGGCCGCTTTCTGGACATTTACAGCAGGGCCAGTGCTTATAATACCTTCCCCAGGGGACAGTCCAGGAGCAACCAGTTTCTGAGACATCAAAACAATAGTAACCTCATTCATTTATTCATGCAGCAGATGAGTGTCTACCATAGGCACTGGGACCCCAGCAGTAAGTAAGATGAGGTTGAGAGGCGGGCCCAGCACCGTGGGTACAAGCACAGGCTGTAGAGTGAGAATATCAGACACAGCCATCAAAGGCACTAAAACTGATCACAAGAATTTTCAGGAGCTTCCTTTAAGAATATGTCCATGACCTTGGCTAAGTGTGCAAGCTTGTATGTGTCACTGCTCTCTGGTTCTCAGCTTCTCCTTCTGAACATGACATGGCTGAACTGGATGGTGTTTAAGACTCTGTGCAGAGTTTGTTTTTTGCAAGACTACTACTCCTATGAAGTAGTCTTGCAAAAAAATAAAAGTAAAAAACCACCCAAATCTTGATCTGATCAAACCTCTAGACTCAACTACAGGAAACATAGAAACCAGAGCAATATGCGAGACCACATCATGGGTTTGCAATCATCAAAACCCAGACTGCCGACAATCTGCAGGATACATGACACGCCTTCTCCAAGGATAATTCGCGAGATAAATCGCAAGCAAAAAGAGAAAGACGGAAGAGGAGCCTATGGATTAAAAGAGACTTCAGAGACATCAACCAATCACAGCTGAGCTCGCCTGATTCCAATCTGGATTGAATCAAACTGTTGGAAGTGCTTTTTGACATGACACCGTTGGAACTTTGAACACTGACCGACTACGTGACGATATTAAAGAATTGTTCTTTCAAGAAAGACAATAGTGATTGACAAAGGGCAGAGACACCCCCAGCAGCAGGGACCTGTTAGGAAACAGGGCTGGGGAGCCTGGGAGAAGAGACTGCGGGGAGGCTTACCCCCAGCTCAGCCATTAGCTCACTCGAGTCCCTGCCTCTCCCCAGGCCTCGGTTTCCCCATCTAGGAAATGAAGCAAGGGGACCCAGTGTTTAACCTTGGCCTCCTTTTGCTTTGTCTTCACATGAGCAGCCCTGGAGCCTTTACTCAGTGCCCGTATCAACCCCACCATGTGGCCAGAGGAGCATAAAAGCAGCAGGCAGGCCCGAAGGCCAGAGCTGTTGGCTTCTGCAGAACCTAGAAGAGGCTACCTCCTTGCGGCCACTCGCTTGGAGGGTCAAGCTGCATGATCGCAGGAGGGCTGGGCCAGACCTGAGGGAAAGGATGACCTTCACTTACTCACAAACCATGGCCATGAGATATCTTCTCCCTGGGACGCTTTGGCCTTGTTCTGATAACCGGGAGTTCTGGTGAGTTCTCTTGCCCTGCATTCTGATCTGGTCAGTCTGCTCATGACCCCAGTTGAGGTGGGGTACTGCTGCCTCTGACACACTCGTATGGGCACACGTGAACAATGCCACTGCATTGGACAAGTCACCTGTCCCTAGATTTCTTGTTGCTGGCCTCTGTCCACCTGCCCTTCGGATACCATCACTATGAAAGTATCAGTCTTTTTTTTTTTTTTAATTTTTTATATGTTTTATTTATTTCTGAGAGAGACAGACAGCGTGAGCAGGGGAGGGTCAGAGAGAGAGGGAGATACAGAATTGAAACAGGCTCCAGGCTCTGAGCTAGCTGTCAGCACAGAGCCCAACGCAGGGCTCAAACCCACGAACTGTGAGATCATGACCTGAGCCGAAGTCGGACGCTCAACCGACTGAGCCACCCAGGCGCCCCGAAAGTATCAGTCTTAACACACAACCTTACGCGCTGTGAATGCTCAGCAAATAAATAGGGAAGATTTCCTTCCTGGATCGTCAGAGGAGCTTAAAATTCTCTGGAAGCATCAGGAGCTTTATCTCCAGGAGGATAAACTGAAATACCCACTGCCTGCTACCAAACACCAGCCAGTTAACCACATGAAGTAAATAATACCCTAGCCCGAAAGAAAGAAAGATACTTCCATTATAACAGGCAGTACGAGGGGGTGCTCAGTCGGTTAAGCACCCAACTTCGACTCAGATCTTGTGGTTCGTGGGTTCGAGCCCCACATCAGGCTCTGCGTTGATAGCTCAGAGCCTGTAGCCTGCTTAGAATTTTGTTTCCCTCTTTCTGCCCCTCCCCCACACATTCTCTCTCTCTCCTCTCTCTCTCTCTCTCTCAAAAATAAACATTAAAAAACTGTTAAAAAATGAGCAGTAGGAGTAACAGCTAAACCCACCATGTTAGTATCAAACCTGAATTGAAATCCTTGCCCTGCCTCCCCTCTGTGACTTTGGGATTTCACAAGGGTGCTGTGGAGGTGAAACTGCTCACTGCATACAGTGCTGGCATCATGCCTCACACACTGGGAAGGCTCAGTACATGTCAGCAAGTCCTTCCTGGGAAGCCTTCACTGTAGCACACCCTGGGTGCTCCACCCTCTCCTCCCCACCCCCAGTTACCCCCTGCGTACTTTCCCTCGCCCTTATAAAAATCTTCATTCTTTGGCTTGGCTGGCTAATGGAATCTTGTCCTGTTTTATAGTGGTGGCTTTCAGGCAAGGTGGAAAGCCAATACAGAGGCCACTCCAGGCCTAGGAGGTCTTCCAAAGGCACCTTGAGAATCACAACTTACTGGTGCCGTCTCCGGCGACTCCGCATCAGCCCTGCAGATAACCGGCCTGGAGCTGTGGCTGCCCGCCCCCACTGCAGACTGGACACCGTTTTAAAAGATATGGTAGCACAGGGAGTTGTCTTGGTCTTGGGGGACCAACAGGATGGAATCGGTGCCCAAAGAGACCACAGCCCCAACTCCAGTTCTGCTACTGTGTAAAGCGGGGAATCTTAACGCCTGCCTGCTCCCATCCCCCAAGCCGGGGAGCACACTGGAGGGAATTCATTTTTTTTTTTTTAATGTTTTTTATTTATTTCTAGGAGAGAGAGAGACAGCATGAGCAGGGGAGGGTCAGAGAGAAAGGGAGTCACAGGCTGAAACAGGCTCCGGGCTCTGAGCTGGCAGTCAGCACAGAGCCCGACGCGGGGCTCGAACCCATGAACCGCAAGATCATGACTTAAGCGAAAGTCGGACGCTTAACCGACTAAGCCACCCCGGCGCCCCTGGAGGGAATTCTTTAATGTTGGTGCCGGGAACCCACACTTCCTGTATACGGGCCGTTGCTGGCCCCTCGTGGCCACTGGATAGATTGCACAGCCAGTTGACCTGAGGACAACGTCGTGGGAGAAGCCGCTCCCGCTTCTGAATCAGCCTGATGCTGGGCTTCTCAACCGTGACAGGCCCATAACTCCCTTCTCATAAAATTTATTGTGTGTAACTATAGTATACCTTATTCAGGTGTTGACATACACTAAGTGACATATTTATAGCATACAATGTGATCATCTTTGACATATGTATATATCCACGAAACCACCATCACAATCAAGATGGTTAATATCTCTTCACTTCCAAAAGTTTTCTTGTGCCCCTCAGCAGCCCCCCCCATCCCTTTCTGCTCCCCCATCCCCAGGCAACTACTAATCTACTTTCTGTCATTATAGATTAGTTTACAGTTTTTAGAGTTTCGTATGAATAGAACCATGCAGTGTCTTCTCCTCTTCTTCCTCCTTCTTCTCTCCTCCCTCTTCCTCTCCTTATCCTTCTCTTTCTTTTTTTGGTCTGGCTTCTTTCACTCAGCATAATTATTTTGAAATTTATTCATGTTGCTGCATATACCAATAGTATATTCCTTTTTTCTAAATGTTTTGTTTTTAATTTTTTTTTTTGAAAGAAAGTGCAAGCAGGGGAGGGCCAGAGAGAGATGGAAACACAGAATCCTAAACAGGTCCCAGGCTCTGAGCTGTCAGCACAGAGCCTGATGCAGGGCTCAAACTCACAAACTGTGAGGTCATGACCTGAGCCGAAGTCGGATATTCAACAGACTGAGCCACCCAATAGTGTACTCCTTTTTATTGCTAGGTAGTATTCCATTAGATGAATGTACCACAGCTTGTTTATCCATTCAGAATATTGGTAACTTAAAAAATCAATATAATCCCCTAAATGTAATAGAAACAGAAAGAAAGTAATGAAACAAAAGTCCCATGTGAATGCTCAGGCATGATCATATTGGAACATAGAATGATGTAGTCAGACACTTCACCGATATGTACAGTTACATGAACCCAGTTCTTTGCCAGAGGCTTTGGTTTGGCTCCAAAGCCCAGCAGCTGGCCACTCCACAGAGGAGGCTACAATGCTGTGTGGCCTGATGCATGGGGACTGAGACTGGGAAGAAGAGGAGGAAACAGGCAGATGTCAGCTCAGTGGAAAGATTTCCCACAGGGCTGACCAACAGGAAGGCATGCTTCCTTTTAAATTATGTGAATGACGCATTTGGACTGGACCACCATGGAATGTCTCCAGTCTGGGAATGGCCCAGTCTCATACACTAACGTCCATATTTGATTTCTTAAAGGCATGTTTGTGTTTTACTTACCTTGCATTTCCCAGCACAATACGGGGACTTTGTGTTGGCACTTTTCTGAACAGAGACTTAAGATTTATTTCTTGCCCTTTTCTAAAGGCCAGTAGCAGGCATTGCCACCTCTAACCTGCCGGGAGCCTGTCTCAGGGCAGAATATAATTTTATGGAAGAAAGTGTTTAGCAATGCTTTGGAGGCAACAAGACTGTAGAAACTTCTACTACAGAGGTGCCTGGGTGGCTCAGTTGATCTCCAGCTAACATCATGATCTCACGGTTTCGTGACTTTGAGCTCTACATCAGGCTCTGTGCTGGCAGCATGGAGCCTGCTTAGGATTCTCTCTCCTTCTCGCTCTCTCGCCCCTCCCCTGCTCACTCTGTCCCTGTTTCTCTCAAAATAAATAAATAAACTTAAAAAACAAAAGAAACTTCTACTACAAATAGAGCCTTCAGTTATACTTACCTTCTTGGATAATCTATCGACCGTGTTATGATTAAAGGAGTCTGTTGTTTGGTGGTAACCCTTGACTTTAGACTGGCTTGTTCTTGCAAGGAACCCATTCCAGAAACTTTGAAGAATTTACCTTAACCAGCTCTGGTGCTACAGAGAAGGATCAAAGTCCATAGCAAGTATGGTGGGACATGTAATATGTGGGGTTTCTAGTCTTTGTTTCTTTTTTTCTTTTTTCTTTTTTTTTTTGAACGAGAGAGATTGCGTGTGTGCACCCATGCATGTGAGTGGAGGAGGGAGAGAGAGAGAGAGGGAGGGAGAGAGAATGCTAAGCAGGCTCTATATCCAGCATGGATCCCAATGTGGGACTCAATTTCACGATTCGTGAGATCATGACCTGAGCCGAAATCAGGAATCAGACACTTAACCGACTGAGGCATCCAGAACCACTCCCCCTGCCCCCCACTAGACTTTGTTTCTTGACTCCATTTTTAAATATCCCACCCACACATTTTCCGCTGAGCCCCTTAAATATGTTGTGCTTGCATTCTTATTCTTTGCTGCTTGCTGTTTTCCTTGGAAACATTTTCCTTCTTTTTTTTTTTTCACGTCTCCTTGCATGCTCAGTCCATTTGTTTTGCTTTGTTTGAATGAAAGCAGTGTCTTAAGACTACACATTTTCTTCATATACGCTTTTGGTTCCATTTCAGAAACTGCCTCTGTTCATTCATTTTCATTATTTTAGAAACCTGTTGTTCCAGGTTTGTATTTGCCTTTGACCTAATAACTATTCAGGGGGAAAAGTATGTGGGCATTTCTTTTATTTTATTTTATTTTATTTTTTTATTTTTTTTTTTTTTACAAATAGTTGTCAAATTAGTTTCCACATAACACCCAGTGCTCATCCCCACAAGTGCCCTCCTCCATGCCCATCTCCCCTCCCCCCCACATCCACCAGTCCTCAGTTTTTGTCAGCATTCAAGAGTCTCTCATGGTTTGCCTCTCCCCCTTTCCCCCACCATTTCCGCCCTTCTTCTCCCCCTTGGTCCTCTGTTAAGTTCCTCCTAATCCTCCTATACGTGCACACATATGATATTTGTCTTTCTCTGCCTGACTTATTTCGCTCAGCATAACACCCTCAAGGTCCATCCATGTTGCTACACATGGCCAGATTTCATTGTTTCTCATTGCCATGTAGTATTCCATGGTATAGATAAACCACATCTTCTTTGATCCATTCATCTGTTGATGGACACTTAGGCTCTTTCCATGTTTTAGCTATTGTGGAGAGTGCTGCTATGAACATTGGGGTACATGTGCTCCTATGCATCAACATTTCTGTATCCCTTGGGTAAATTCCTAGCAGTGCTATTGCTGGGTCATAGGGGAGTTCTATTGTTAGTTTCCTTAGGAACCTCCACACTGTTTTCCAGAGGGGCTGCACCAGTTTACATTCCCACCAACAGTGTAGGAGGGTTGTGGGCATTTCTTTTAAAGTTTTAAGAAACTGGGTGTTTCTTTTACATCGTAGCCTGAGTGTGGAGCCTATCTAATTCCTCCCTTGTGGGGAGATTGAGGCATTTTTGTAGCCTAGTTTATAGTCAATTTGTGTAAATATTCCTGAAGTGTTTGAGAAGGTGCATATTCTGTGGGATAAAGTACAAGCCCTACAATAAAGCCAAAAATTCAGTCTTATTAATATGGTTTGAAATATATTCCAAAGACAGTCTGGCGTCTCTGTCCCTGTTTAAGTCTACAATCTCTGTGGTCTGTACTCACCTTCTTTTTTTAATTTTTTTTAATGTTTATTGACTTTTGAGACAGAAACAGAGACAAGAGTGCAAGTGGAGGAGGGGCAGAAAGAGAAGTAGACGCAGAATCTGAAGCACCTCCAGGTTCTGAGCTGTCCACACAGAGCCCGACGCAGGACTCGAACCCACAGACTGTGAGATCATGGCCTGAGCCAAAGTCGGAGGCTTAGCCGACTGAGCCACCCAGGCGCCCCGTTCTCATCCTCTTTTGTCTCATTGTTTTCCACATGCCTTTCTGCTTTGCACTTGGAGAACTTTTCAAGCGTGTGGCTCCAGCCTCAAGGGACCCTTCTGTGCTGTGGATTCTGCTCTTTGCGCCTTCAGTGCAGATCGCATTCCCGGCACTGGATTTGGGTTCCTGTGTTCTGGATTTCAGCAAGCTGAATCCATTTTTCTCATAGTTTATGGAAAACTCAAAGCAGACATTGCCTCACAATGTCCTGTTTCCTAATGCATTTTCTGGACGCATACTCTTCCAGCATTGCCCCGAGAACTGGCAGGGGGAGCCCCCAAGTAGGCTCTGTGCTTTAGAGCCCCCCACAACACAATAATTAAATTTATTAAGGACCGCACAGTGCCTCTGGCGCTCAACACCGGCACAACCTTAAACATCCGTGCTCTTGACCGACAATGTTCAGGCTCCCGGGAGATGCTTCACATCTTACCCTATACTGATGGAGAGAAAAATGCATCTGCTTTGAAAGGTTTAATGAAAGCTTGATGGGGCCCCTGCTAGGTACCATCTTGGAGTGCAGAGATTTTTGAGCAGAGAAGTACTTAGGTAAGAAAAAAGACAAATTAACTTGCCAGATCTTTCCTCTCAGCCAGAATGCAATAGATTTGAGCACAATGAAATGGCGTTTTCTAGTATCGCCAAGTGTACAGTTTCTTCTTGTTTTCATCTTCCTGTTTGTGGTTTTGGGGTTACTCCACATGAATTAGGACACCGTGTGCATCAGCTGTAAATAGAAACTGAGGGCATTTTTGCAATATTACATAAGCCACATTACACATTATTCAAATGTGTATATCAAGACTTTAGACATAATGATACCAATTTTTTACACAGGCGGCAAGATGGACATTGAATGCTAGAATTAGGAATTTTCACATTTTTATTTAAAAACTTACTTATTTTGGGGGTTGTCTGGCTGCCTCAGTTGGAAAACATTAAACATTTAAAAAATAAACACTTTTTAAAAATTTTAAAAAACCCAAACATGTGACTCTTGATCACACGGTCACAAGTTCGAGCCCCATGTTGGGGTTAAAAGTTACTAAAAATAAATAAATAAATAAATAAGTAAATAATAAAAAGTTACTTGTTTATAAATTTTTAAATTAAATGTATAATTTAAATAAAATTTCAGTTAAGTTGTAAAATTGAGTTATTTAATAAAATTTAACTAAGGCTTTAGAGAGTAAAATGATATACAGTATTTGGGTTTATGTATATTTGATATAAAAATTTGACATTCATTAATTCTAATCTGTATTTTGCCTTGTACATTATTAGATACTTTTCAGTATTAAAAGAAGCTAACATGGGGCGCCTGGGTGGCTCAGTCGGTTAAGCGTACGACTTCAGCTCAGGTCATGATCTCACGGTTCATGGGTTCGAGCCCCATGTCGGGCTCTGTGCTGACAGCTAGCTCAGAGCCTGGAGCCTGCTTCAGATTCTGTATCTCCCTCTCTCTGTGACCCTCCCCTGCTCATGGTGACTCTCTCTTTCTCAGAAATAAATAAAACATTAAAAATTAAAAAAAAAAAAGGGGCGCCTGGGTGGCTTAGTTGGTTAGGCGTCCGACTTTCGCTTAGGTCATGATCTCACGGTTCGTGGGTTCGAGCCCCGTGTCGGGCTCTGTGCTGACTGCCAGCTCAGGGCCCAGAGCCTGTTTCAGAGTCTGTGTCTCCCTCTCTCTCTGACCTTCCCTTGCTCACGCTGTCTCTCTCTCTCTCAGAAATAATTTAAAAAATTTTTTTAAAGAGAGAGTGTGTGAGTGGGGAAGGGCAGAGAGAGGAGAGACAGAGAGAGAGAGAGAGAATGAATCTTAAGCAGCCTCCACACTCCGTACTGAGCCCCATGCAGGGCTTTACCCCAGGACCCTGGGATCATGATCTGAGCTGAAATCAAGAATCAGGTGGTCAACCCAAGCACCCCTAAGATTTTGATTATCATAACATAGTTGGGGTGCTTGGGTGGCTCAGTTGTTTAAGCCTCCATCTCTTGGTTTCCGCCCAGGTTATGATCTCACAGTTCTTGAGTTCAAGCCTCGCTTCAGGCTTTGCGCTGACAGTAAAGAGCCTGCTTGGGATTCTTTCTCTCCTCTCTCTGCCCCTCTTGTGCTCGCTCTCTGTCTCTCTCTCTCTCAAATAAACTAAAACAAACAAACAAAAAGATAACATAATGATTTTGCTGAAAGGAAGAGAAGAAAAATTTCCTAGGAGAGTCATCATCGTTTATGAATGAGGTCTGCATTTATTACTCATCCCACACCTTATAGATAAGAATGTTCCAATAGCAGGGGACTTTAATACTCTGCTTACAACAATGGATAGATCAACCAGACAGAAAATCACTAAAGAAACAATGGACTTGAATGACACAATGGACCAGATGGATCTGACGTATATATTTAGAACTCTGCATCCTGAGGCCAAGGAACTTACTTTCTTCTCAAGTGCACATGGCACATCTCCAAGATAGATCACATCCTGGGACATAGTGCAGCCCTCAATAAATATAAAAGAATTGAGATCATACCATGCACACTCTCAGATCATAATGCTTTGAAACTTAATCACAGGAAGAAGTCTGGAAAACCTCCAAAAACATGGAGGTTAAAAAATACCCTACTACAGAATGAATGGGCCAATCAGGCAATTAGAGAAGAACTTAAAAAATATATGGAAACAAATGATAATGAAAATACAATAATCCAAACTCTATGGGATGCAGCAAAGGCAGTCCTAAGAGGAAAGTACATTGAACTAAAATGGGAGGTATCACCATCCCACACTTTAGCCTCTACTACAAAGCTGTAATCATCAAGACAGTATGGTATTGGCACAAAAACAGACACATAGATCAATGGAACAGAATTGAGAACTCAGAAGTGGACCCAAAAGTATACAGCCAACTAACCTTTGACAAAGCAGGAAAGAGTATCCAATGGAAAAAAGACAGCCTCTTTAACAGATGGTGCTGGGAGAACTGGACAGCAACATGCAGAAGAATGAAACTAGATCATTTTCTCCCACCATACACAAAAACAAACTCAAAATGGATAAAGGACCTGAACGTGAGACAGGAAACCATCAAAACCCTAGAGGAGAAAGCAGGAAAAAACCTCCTTGACCTCAACTGCAGCAATTTCTTACTTGACACATCCCCAAAAGCAAAAGAACCAAGAGCAAAAATAAACTGTTGGGACCTCCTCAAGATTAAAAGCTTCTGCACAGCAAAGGAAACAATCCATAAAACTAATAGGTAACCAATGGAATGGGAAAAGATAGTTGCAAATGACAAATCAGATAAAGGGTTAATATCCAAAATCTATAAGGAACTCACCAAATTCCACACCCAAAAAACAAACAATCCAGCGAAGAAATGGGCAGAAGATATGAACAGACACTTCTCCAAAGAGGACATCCAGATGGCCAACAGCCACATGAAACGATGCTCAGCATCCCTCCTCGTCGGAAACACCAATCAAAACTACACTGAGATACCACCTCACGCCAGTCAGAGTGGCTAAAATGAGCAAATCAGAGAACTCTAGATGCTGGTGAGGATTTGGAGAAACGGGGACCCTCCTACACTGTTGGTGGGAATGTACACTGGTGCAGACCCTCTGGAAAACAGTGTGGAGATTCCTCAAAAAATTAACAATAGAACTCCCCTATGACTCAGCAGTAGCACTGCTAGGAATTTACCCAAGGGATGCAGAAATGCTGATGCATAGGAGCACATGTACCCCAATGTTCATAGCAGCACTCTCAACAATAGCTAAAACATGGAAAGAGCCTAAGTGTCCATCAAGGGACAAATGGATCAAGAAGATGTGGTTTATCTATACGATGGAATACTACAATGCAATGAGAACGAATGAAATCTGGCCATGTGTAGCAACATGGATGGACCTTGAGGGTGTTATGCTGAGCGAAATAAATCAGGCAGAGAAGGATAAATATCATATGTTTGCACATATAGGAGGATTAGGAGGAACTTAATGGAAGACCATGGGGGAGAAGAAGGGGGAAAAGGTGGGGGAAAGGGAGAGAGGCAAACCGTGAGAGACTCTTGAATGCTGAGAACAAACTGAGGACTGATGGATGTGGGGGGGAAGGGGGGAGATGGGCATGGAGGAGGGCACTTGTGGGGATGAGCACTGGGTGTTATATGGAAACCAACTTGACAATAAACTATTTGTAAAAAAAAAAAAAGAAAGAAAGAAAAGAAAAGAAAAGATAAAAGGAAACAGGGCAACTGTCCTCAATGTGCAAGGAAAAGACTGCCACCAAATACCAACTCTAACATGATGCCAAAGTGGAAATTACCAAACAAAGACTTTAAAGTAGCTTTTAGCAACATGTTCCCAGCAATAAAAGTGAACACGTTTGAAACGTGGAAAGATAGCAGTTTTAAGCAAAGAAATGACAGTTGCAGAAAAAGAACCAAATGGAAATTTTAGAACTGAAAAATACAATAGAAATAAAATATTTATTTTAAGGGCTCAATGGAGATAAGAGAGAAATAAGTCTATGAACCTGAAGTTAGAGCAATGGAAATTATCCCATCTGAAAACAAAGAAAAACACCACAAGCTTAGCTCAGTTCACACGTAGTCAGAGTTTTGAGAGATGATAATATGGATTTACCACCTTCCCACCTCTCCAGGGTCTCATTTCTGTGTGCGTGGGTGCATGCTCCTGGTCCCTTTCTGCTGTAAAAGTCACCCCATGATAGAGTTAATAGGAGTTACAGGAGCTCAAGAGTTCTGTGGTCTCTTACTTCCCTGGACAACTGTCTTAGATTAGTTTTCCTTATCTAGTTCATTCCTTATCCAGACTCAGTTCATCTCTGCTTTAACCTCAAGGCTGTTTTATAGATTCACAAAACTTCTACCTCTGCCCTTGTTAGGTGGCTTTCCTATCCCCTTGCCGTGTTATCTTTCAAAGATATCTCTGTTTATGGATTCAAACCTTTTTTTTTTTTTTAAAGTAAATTCTACCCCTGATAAAGAGCTCGAACTCATGACCCTGAGATAAAAATTGCATGCTCTACCGACCAGGGAGGCACCCTAAAATCAGATTTATATTTATCTCATTCTTGTTAAAGCTGCCTTACTGAAGGTTGAGGATGTTTGACTGAGCTTCATTCCTTTCCTCCTCAAAATGCTCCAAAAAAGTGGCTTGGCCACTTCCCCCCAAGATTTCCACCATTTATACCCTGGATTACTTTTTCTTATAACCCAGATTTAAGTGCAAAATGTAACAGCTCTGTTTTTCTATTTCATCTACACTCCAGCCCACCCAATCCCCTCCCTGTTTCTTCCAGCCAAATCCTTCTATCCCAACAATGGATAGGGGGGAAAGGAGAATAGAAGCCACAGCCTCCATTCATTCTGGAGGAAATTCTCATAGAAGAACTCAGATTATTTTGTGGTGTGATTAGATAAACACCAGCCCAGAAGCCATAAAACCTGGATTTTTGCCATGGTTCTGCCACAAACAAGCCATGTAACTGCAGGGAAGGAAAAAATTTTTCTATACCTTTAAAAATCCTCCAGCAGGACTAAGAACTAAATTACTATGAGATAGATTAACAGGAGGGGAAAAAAAAGAGTTTTATTACGTGTGCATGGAGGCTCAACCATGAAATTGAGACCTAAAGAAATAACCAAGGCAGGAAGTTTTAACAACTTTTAGACAAAGAGACAATAAATCTGTCTCCAAGGCATTGACAGGACAAAGAAAACTTTGCGAGCCTCAATTAGTAGGGAATTCTAAACAGAATTTGGCCTGGACTAGTAAATTAGTAAAAGTAACAAGTCTTGTTTATACTGCCTTTTTGGCTTTAAATTTCTTGTCTGAGGTGATAAGGTTGTCTCTTCACCTCCTGGTATAGGGGTCTCCCATTTTCATATGGGAGACTGATTTCCTGCTTTCAGGGGGACAGAGGAGGAGTTGAGTGTCCTTCTTGCACAGGGTGTCTCTTAAATAGTATTTATTTAAAATAATATGAGGGTGTCTGGGTGGCTAAGTTGGCTAAGTGTCCAACTCTTGATTTTAGGTCTCGTGGTTCATGAGATCAAGTCCCATGTCAGGCTCTGTATTGACACCATGGAGCCTACTTGGGATTCTCTTTCTCCCTTTCTCTCTGCTCCTGTTCTCTCTCTCTCTCTCTCTCTCTCTCTCTCTCTCTCTCTCTCTCTCTCTCTCTCCCTCCCTCCCTCCCTCCCTCCCTCCCTTAAAAAATAGAGACTTTTTAAATAATAAAATTAAATCATCATGGCAAAGTCGCACATTTTGAGGAAGCCTGCCCTTGGCTCCTACATGACCTTGAATAGCACAAAAAGTCATGGAATTCTGAAGCTCTGTGAAGCCTTGAGAGGTCATCTAATCCAACGTTCTACTTTAACATATACAGAAACTGAGTCCTGCAGTCATGATATAACCTGCTCCGAGTCTGCTGACTGGTTAATAGCATAGTGGGTCTTACACACAGCACTATTATGCCAATGTTCTTTCCATCTCCCCTCACTGAGTACCTCCATTTCCTCATCTGCACAGTGGGCACAGTGAAGATTATACATGAGAACAAATGAACCACTGTTACTGTGGGAATATGGAAAATAAAAAGTATTCAAATGATAGCTTATCAACCTCATTGACAATCCCCACTGGAAAATGACTCACTGCTGGGCCCCCATGGAAGGTCAGAACCCATGGGAGGGGTGAGCTAGCTCAACCACCTCTCCTGGGGCCTGTAAACTTTTAATGGAAGCACCGGGCAGAGAGCCATGGCCATTGCAGCTAATAAGGCTCACTGGAACCACTTTAAAAGTTGTTTTGTTCAAAAATACCTCCAGTAAATACCCAGATCTCAACAATAAATGTGTTAAGGGATGTGGGGCTATGGATTGTTTATCCTCTTCCTTTATTTACTTTACAAATTGAATACAATGTGATTAATTATTTGGGTCTATTGTGAGCATTCAGTAAACTTCTGTTAAGTATGGAATTCATCATTTGAAATGAAATATCTTGAAGAATTAAAAAGCAGCAAGGAGCATGTCTGGATCTACCTCTATGCCCAGTGCTGGGGGCACAAAAATAAGGCATACAGTTTGCTTTCAACCAACTCACAGTCTAGTGGGGAAAACAGACCCAGAAACACATAAATGCACTCATATCAGGGAGGGAACAGCTCTAACAGGGGACCCTCAAAGGTTAAAGGGCTGAGCAGCTAGCCATGCCTGAGAGAGAAGGGAAAGCTTCCCAGAGGAGGGGACGTTTGAACAAAGAGACGGTTCACGCATGTAGGCAGAAGTGTGTTTCTGGCAGGAAGAACAGAGGCCCAGAGGTGAAATGGCACAGCATATACCCCAGGAACCCTGAGCTCCTCAGCAAGGCCAGAGCACAGGGCAAGTGGTGGGGGATGAGGGAGGAAAGGAGGCAGGGATCAGACTCTGGAGAGCTTGGAGAAACCATGTTAGTGAATTTAGATTTATCCTATAGGACATGAGAAGTCACGATGCAGGAGAATGACCTACAGACGAAGGCCTCCACAGCCACAGGGGAAAGATAATGGGAGAGTGGACGGAACAGACATGAGGGAGCTGTTCCTTCATTCCTTCACACCCCATCTTGTTTCAGCAAAGACTTAATGAGGGCAGTAAGGGCCGATAACTTTGCCTGTGTCCTTCACTCATCCCATCCCAACTTTAAAACCCTTAAAAATGTGAAGAGTGAAGAGAAGAAAGGAGAAAGAAAAAGAGATGGGAGAGAAGAACAGAAGGAGGGGAAGAAAAAGGTGATTCAGAAAAGTCAGGGAGTCAAAGCCAGTGAGCCAACTGGGACATATGCGTCAATGATATCAAGACACCACTTCAGTGACTCCATGATGCTTGGCCTTTCCCTCATGAGCCAGAATGAGCTCCATGGCTTCAATCATGGTGTGTATTCTCCCACACTCTCATTCAAAGGCTGGAGGTGAAGAAAAGGTGTGGGGCAGTTTCTTTCTCCTCTTGCATCTCTTGCCTTAAATCATAAGGGAAAAATCTTTCCCCAGAACTTCCCAGTGAGCATCCCTATGTCTTATTGGTCATTACTAGATTGATCACATGACTACTCCTGGCCGTTAAGTGGCCTGGGAACATAAATACCTGGCTTTTTCAGCTACTTCGGTAGGAGACAGAAGCATTTGGAATGGCTTCCAAATAGGCAGCTTCCAGTATCTTTCATGCTGTTGTAAAGTACTTGGCAACAAGAATGAACATGGTGGGCCAAAAACAAGAGAATCTAGAGAATGGTACAAAGTCTACTTTGTACAGGGGCGCCTGGGTGACTCAGTCGGTTAAGCGTCTGACTTCTGACTTCGGCTCAGGTCATGATCTCACAGTTTGTGGGTTCGAGCCCCACCTTGGGCTCTGTGCTGGCGGCTGGCTTAGGGCTTGGAGCCTGTTTCGGATTCTGTGTCTCCCTCTCTCTTTGACCCTCCCCTGCTCACACTGTCTCTCTCTCTCTCTCTCTCAGAAATAGATAAAACATTAAAAAAAGTCTACCTTGTACAGAATACCATGGGTCACCAACTCAAATGTAGGTAATGTAAATGAGAGGATGTGGGTGAGAACTTACTTCTCTGAATAAAAGAAAACTTAGTTTCATCTCACTCCTTTACCCAGTACAAAACTGTAGCATCAAATTAAAAGGTAAAGAATCAAGGATTGTCTTTGGACAAGCAACAACCCCGGAAACATAAGCCTTAACTTACTGGCACTTGGAGGTCCTCTACTGAATTACTGATTTCCCACTTGATCTCCTAAAGAGAAGACTATCAATACAAAAGCTCCGCCTTTACATAGAGGCTTCAATCAACATTTCAATGTCTTACTCTTTTTTTAATGTCTATTTATTTTTGAGAGATAGAGACAAAGCGTGACTCAGGGAGGGGCAGAGAGAGAGAGAGAAGACACAGATCCGAAGCAGGCTTCAGGCTATGGGCTATCAGCACAGAGCCCGATGCACGGCCTGAACTCATGAACCATGAGATCATGACTTAAGCTGAAGCTGGATGCCCAACCGACTGAGCCACCCAGGCACCCTTCACCGTCTTTCTCTTAAGTGGACATAGACAATCAAGGTTCAATAGTCATTTATGGAAGGTTCCCAAAAGAAAATAAATGGAAAAGTAAATGAGAACAAATGATGCAGAGAACATAAAAAACTTAAAAAAATAATCTCTATTTCATATAATTAGTATCTTTAGAGAAAAGCCAGAAGATATAATATCTATAAAATAAGAATAGGAAAAAATAGAAGACAAGAAATAGCTCTTAGAAATTCAAATATATTGGAGTGCCTGGGTGGCTTAGTCGGTTAAGCATCCAACTTTCGCTTGGGTCATGATCTCGGTTTGTGGGTTTGAGCCCCGCGTCGGGCTCTGTGCTGACTGACAGCTCAGAGCCTGGAGCCTGTTTCAGTCTGTGGCTCCCTCTCTCTCTGACCCTCCCCTGCTCACGCTGTCTCTCTCTCTCTCTCTCTCTCTCCTAGAAATAAATAAAAACATTTAAAAAAATTCAAATGTATTTACAGACGTAAAAACGTCAATGAAGAGTTAGAAGATAAAGTTAAAATTATATTTGAATGTAAAATAAAAAACTAAGAAGTGGTAAAGAACTGGAAAGAATACACAAGAGGCTTAGAAATTAATTCAATAAGAATTCCTCCAAAGACTGGCAATTACAGAGGTGGAAAACACTATCCAAAAATAATACAAGAAATTTTCCAGATTGCAAAGGCCCACTAAATATCAGTAGAAGAAATAAAACTCATACTAAACATTTTCTTGTAAAATTTCAAAACAGTAAATACAAAAAGGAGGTTTTAAAGGGAGAAGAATAAGAGATAAGGAATGGACCACCACAAAAGAACAAACAGAACAGCTTCAGAATCCTCAGAGCATCCTGGATGCTGGAGAAAAATCAAAGAATGTCTTCAACATTTGGGGAGAGAGGGATTATTTTCAATCTACAATTCCAATCTCAGCCAAAACATCAATTAAGTGTAAAGAACTAATGAAAGAACTCTGCAATGGACTGGAAGTTTGAGTTACCCCCAGATTTATATGTTGAAGTCCTAGACCCAACATGATGGGATTAGGAGGTAGAGCCTTTAAGAGGTAATTAGATCATGAAGATGGAGCCCTCATCAATAGGCTTAATACCCTTATAAAAAAGACTCTAGGGAGCTCTCTCACCTCCTTCCACCTTGTAAGGACACAGTGAAAAGACAGCCATCTATGAACCAGGAAGTGGACCTCATTGGACACTAAATTTGCTGGCATCTTAAACTTAGACTGGCCAGGATCCAGAACAGTGAGAAATAAACTGCTGTTTATAAGTCACCACATCTATGATATTCTGTTATAACAGTCCAAACTGACTAAGAAAGACTCCTATTGCCCTCTTGCTTCAAATGTTTAATAATCCCTGCCTAGGCATTTATGCATAAGAAGTTATGAGAGTCAGGGGCGCCTGGGTGGCTTAGTCGGTTAAGCGTCCGACTCTCACTTGGGTCATGATCTCACGGTTCATGGGTTCGAGCCCCGTGTCGGGCTCTGTGCTGACTGCCAGCTCAGAGCCTGGAGCCTGTTTCAGTCTGTGGCTCCCTCTCTCTCTGACCCTCCCCTGCTCATGCTGTCTCTCTCTCTCTCCTAGAAATAAATAAAAAACATTAAAAAAAAAAAAAGAAGAAGTTAAGAGAGTCAAAAAAAGCAAGGATGCTTATTTTTACCACTCCTACTCAACATCATACTGGAAGTATGTGCCAGCAGATAAAAGCAATAGAAAGAAATAAAATAATCAAATAAATTATCCTTATTCTCAGAAAACATGTTTGTCTGTATAGAAATTCTCAAGGAATCTACAAAAATACTCCTAAAATTAATAAATGAATTTAGCAAGATGGCAGTATGTTAGCAATGAGCAATTAAAAACCAAAATGTAAAGAAAAACATTTAAAATAGCTCTAAAAATGAAGTGTTTAGGTGAAATCTAACAAAATGTGTACAGAATTTGTATGCTGAGAACTGAAAAATGCTGATCAAAGAAGACCTAAAAAAATGGAGAGACATACTATGTTCACAGACCAAAAGACTCAATATTGTTAAGATGTTAATCATCCCCTAATTGATGTATAGATTCAATGAAACACAATAAAAATCCCAGCACGTGTTTTAGTAGACCTTGGTGAGATGATTCTAAAATTCACATGGAAAGACAAAAGATCTAGAATAGCCAAAACAATTTTGAAAATAAGAAGGTTGGAGGGATCACACTACCTGATTTTAATATTTACTATAAAGTCAAAGTAATCAAGATTGTGTATATTGATAAAAAGAATAGACACATAGATTAATGAAATGGAACAGAGCCTAGAAATAGACCCACATAAATATGGTCAATTGATTCTTGACAAAGATGCAAAGCCATTTCAGTGGGAAAGGATATTCTTTTCAACAAATGGTGTTGGAACAATTAGACACACATATAGAGGTAGATAAACTTAGTCTTAAACTTCACAACTTATACAAAAACATATTGAAAGTGATTTCTAAATATAAATACAAAGTTATAAATCTTTTAGAAGGAAACATAGAAGAAAATCTTTGTGACCTAGAATTAAACAAAGAGTTTTTTGACATGATAATAAAACCATGATCCATATAAGAAAAAACCTGTAAGTTGAACTTTATCAGAACTAAAATTTGGAGACATCTGGGTGGCTCAATCAGTTAAGCATCTAACTCTGGATTTTGGCTCAGGTCATGATCCCAGGATCATGAGGGATCCAAGCCTCACACTGGGCTCCATGCTCAGCATAGAGCCTGCTTAGGATTCCTTCCCCCCCATGTCTCTCTCTCTCTCTCTCTCTCTCTCTCTCTCTCTCTCCATCTGCACCCCTACCCCACTCCCACTTTCACTCTCTGTTTCTCTCAAATTAAAAACAAAAAACTAAACTAAAATTTTTCCCTATGAAAGACACTGGTAAGAAAATGAAAAGTATGTCACACTGGGATATAATACTTATAAATCACATATCCAACAAAGGATTTATAGTATATATACAATAAGAAAACAAACAATCCAAGTTTAAGATGAGCAAAAGACATTTCACCAAAGAGGATTTACAGATGGCCAATAAGCACACGAAAAGATGCTCAGCATCATTAACTATTAAGGAAATGCAAAATAAATCACAATGTGATACTACCACCCACCTATTAGAAAGGCTAAAATAAAAATATATTGATAATCCCAAGTATTGACAAGGATGTGGAACTCAAACATTGCTGCTGGAAATACAAACTGGCATTGGCACTCTGAGTAACAGTTTGGCAGTCTTATAAATTAAGCATACACTTACCATATAACTTGGTAATTCCACTCCTAAGTATTGACCCTAGAAAATAAAAAAATCTCTTCATACAAAAATCCATAAATGAAGATTTATAACAACCTTTTTTGGAATAAAAGAGCTGGAAACAACCCAAATGTCCTTCAGTGGGTGAATAGATAAACATACACAGTACATCCATGTAATAGAATACTGCTCAGTAAGCATGAACTACCGATACCTGCAATGACTTGGATGATCTCACAGGCACTATGCTGAGTAAAAGAAGCCAGTCTCAAAAGATTACATACTGTGTGATTCTATTTACATAATATTCTGAAAAAGACAAAATTACAGTGATAAAGAACAGATCAGTGGTCATCAGGGGCTGGGGGATGGTGTAACTATAAGAGGTAATATCAGGGAGTTTTTTTGACATGATGAAACTATTCTATATCCTGTGGTGTTACATGAATCAACACATGGGTTAAATATTCATAGAACCGTATACCCAGAAAGTCAACTTTCCTATATGTAGCTTAAAATTAAAATTAAAAATAAAAAAGCTGGGAGGATAAAGACGTTTTCAAATGTGTCACATTTAAAAAATTTACCCCTACATACCCTTTCTCCAAAAGCTACTGAAAGATGTGCTTTCATAATATCATGATGAAAAGATTAAATAAGAAAGAGGAAAACATGGTATCCAAACAACATGAGGATCAATGCAAGAGAAAAATAATGTAAACTTTCTGAGTGATACTGAATAGAAGTGCCAAGAAGACAGATGTGCAACAGTTCTAAGAAGTAACTTGTCCAGTTTGTAGTAAATGTAGTAAGAGTACATAGAGGTCCTGGAGGATTGGTATCAAAAGAAAAGTGGAATAGATAGCTCACTTGGTGTGTCTGGACATAAGCTCAAAGAAGATTTTTCAGTTCTGGTGAAAATTTTCAGAAATAATTTGTGTATAGAAACCTAAGTAAACAAAAAGGAGGCAATCGTCAAATCCAGGAAATAAAAAAAAAAAGTTGAAATATAATTATAGTACAGCATATGCCTTGCCTATCAATAGTAATTGTATTATCTTGGTAATAGAAACACTAAACCAGTGGCATACCAAAAGCAGGATGATGAGAGCAGTCTGTCCCAAGCACAAGCAATAAGAGGCAGCAATAATTCTCTGCAGGGAACTTAAAAACAATAATATAGCTTACTAAAAGTCAGTCTAGTTTTCACTGTCACTATGTACTAGCAATTCTAGATAATCTCAATGATAAAACACTCCTCCCCCCACAAAAAAAAATCTTTTATGTGTCTAATTTATAAATGAAATTGTAAGTTACTGTTGAGCTTTAATAACATATTTGCAGGCTTGAAATTAACACATTTTTATTATTTATCTTTTAGTGAAAATTTTACCTTACATGAAATTTAGGTTGTGGAGTTCCCAGTTGTACAGATGGTCGCCAGCACACATGGGGTCAGTTATATGCAATAGTTTTGAGAGTAAATTTCTAATGGTTCAAAATCATTGTTCAAGTTCATTTTAGGTAGAGTTCATGTCTCCAATCTTGTGGTACCACATATCCCTGCTATCAAACAATACATTAAAGTAAACAGTGCAATCACAGTAATTGTAAGAGCAAAGAAATAGAATTTGAGTTACCTTAATTATCATTTCATGCAACTTCTTGGAGTTTTTATTTGTGATTAAAATATAAAATAGTGAAATAGTGTAAACTGCAAGGTGTAATATGTTTGGTTGATAAATGCAAATTTTAGCATAATGTTTTACTTAATTTGAGTAATTTAAAATGATTCAGTTATAATTTCTAATTATTTAATTTTTTGAAGCTAAACAATGAATCCAAAAAATTAATTACATTAGTAGTATGAGTACTAATTTCTTAAATTGTACCTTTTGGAGACATTTCAGTTTTATTTTTAAAAAATAACTTAATAGGGGCGCCTGGGTGGCTTAGTCGGTTAAGTGTCCGACTTTCGCTTAGGTCATGATCTCGCGGTTCATGGGTTCGAGCCCCACGTCGGGTTCTGTGCTGACTGCCAGCTCAGAGCCTGGAACCTCTTTCAGATTCTGTATCTCCCTCTCTCTCTGACCCTCCCCTGCTCATACTGTCTCTCTCTCTCCTAGAAATAAATAAAACATTTAAAAAAATTAAAAAAAATAACTTAATAGTTACTGGACAATTATTTACTTAAAATATTATTATGCCAGGTGGTATCCCAAAGCTATGAAGTCTATTAAGTAGATATAAAAGCTCATAGATAAACAGTTGTGTTTTTTGTCGTACAAGAACATGGGAGAGCCTGCAGTCATTTGTAATATTGTGAATCCAGCAACTGATTCAGTTCATAATTATTTTGAATTTCATAAATATGAATATTGTAAGAGATGGTGATTACTCCCTCAGAGCACAGAGGTTTGGATGGGTAAGGACATGGAGCAGAGAAATGCCATCTTGTATATAGAGCCAAATGGTAAAATTTGACTTTTTAAACTATGTGCATGTATTACTTTGAAAAGAACAATTACCAAATCAAAAGAACTTAGTATCTGGAGAAGCCAGTGTAAAAAGACTGGACAGTTGGCTTTAGATATATTGAATTGTACAATCTGGAAATTATAATTAGAGAACAGAATATGAATACTATAAACCCTGATTAAAGGAAAAGCAACAGAAGTAATAAAATTGAGAGATTGAGAGAGAGGAAGTGTAACTGCACTAACCATGGCACCTTTTATAGGAAAGAATCAATCAATACCATTTCAAGTTGAAATGTGAGGTTTGAAAAATCAATGACTGTAACCTCTTTGTGGTTTTATGGCTTTCATAATCATTTTGCCTTAACCTTGGGGAGGTTTTTTTTAGTAATTAATATCTCCTGTGGTGGAAAAAATATTTAAAGTGTAGCATTTCCTTCAGATCTATTTCAATTTCTTTCTCTTCTATTGAATTTAATTAAAATTAAATTTATATGTTGATAAAATGAGAGTGGGGATCAACTTCTACAAAACCATTTGGGTCTAACTTTTTAAAAAATATTTTATCTTTTTAAAGTTTATTTATTTTGAGAGAGAGAATATAGGAGAGGGAGGAGAGAGAGAGAGAGAGAGAGAGAGAGAGAGAGAGAGAGAGAGAGAGAGAGAATCCCAAGCATGCTCCACACTGTCAGTACAGAGCCTGATGCAGGGTTCAAACTCATGAACCATGAGGTCATGACCTGAGCCTAAGCCAAGAGTCAGATGCTTAACTGACTGAGCCATCCAGGCGCCCCTTAAATATTTTATTTTTAATTTTAGAGAGCTGGGGTGGGGAGAGGGACAGAGGGAGAGAGAAAGAGAATCTCAAGTAGGCTCCATGCTCAGCATGGAACCCAATGTGGGACTTAATCCCATAACCCTGGGATCACGACCTGAGCTGAAATCAAGAGTTGAACACTCAAACAACTGAGCCATCCAGGCGCCCCCATTTCAGTCTAACTTTATCTAAAACTGTCTTTCACTTATTCATTCTTCTTTTTGTATGTGAGCATGGATAGAGACTTTAAATAATGTCTGTCAGAGTTTGTTTTCATCCATTCTAAAATGCAGGGTTTTTCTTTCTTATGTAAACAAATTTGAAATCTAGTGAGCTCCTGCAAAGGCTGTTGGCCAGGTGCCAGTAGTAAAGTAGTTGTTTTTGCTGACATCTTCTGGTAAAATCAAGAAAATGCCAGCATTAGAATTTCATACCAGGGTATCAGTTCTTTGAAGGGAAAGTCCAGAGATGATAGCTGAGCACTCTTTTAAGAAATGCAGTGCTCCAGGGCGCCTGGGTGGCTCAGTCGGTTAAGCGTCCAACTTCGTCTCAGGTCATGATCTCACAACTTCTGGGTTCGAGCCCCCCGTCGGGCTCTGTGCTGACTGCCAGCTCAGAGCCTGGAACCTCTTTCAGATTCTGTATCTCCCTCTCTCTCTGACCCTCCCCTGCTCATGCTGTCTCTCTCTCAGAAATAAATAAAACATTAAAAAAAAAAAAAAAGAAATGCAGTGCTCCATCACCTGTACTCTTGGTGCACAAAGGGTTATATTGTATTTACACACACACGCTCACACACAAACACAGTGACTTAGGGTCAAGAAGTGATTCAAAAGAGTTAAACTCTAAATGTGAAATGGTTTAGGAATATATTGTCCAATTTATTTCACTTCAATTTGTCTTTTTATGTTTGCACAAGAATCATATATTATAAAATGTATATTTCAGTAAGTCTAAAAGAGTTCTTTCAATAAAAATTCAAAGTGATAAAAAGCATTGTGTCATGGTTTAATTGGCACCATTTTTTATGATATTAAAAATGATTCATCTTAGAATCAAAACCTAGATTTGATGAAATACCTATGCTATTTCTGAATCATACAGCTGGATAGTTTGTTGCTTTCTTCTTTAAGGTGTTCCATATGGCTCAACTTTGTACCAAATATGTGATAAGGAACATTATTATCCTACATGTAATATTATATGATTCTAAGTATATATCAAAAATATTTCATGCATAATATATATTACAAAATGTGTTATATAATGTGTGTAAAACATGTATCACATGGTAGTTATAAATATACATATTACATAATGTAAATTTTTATATGGCTTTAATTTTTTTCTTTCATACTTTTTTCTTTTATAGTTTATTGTCAAATTGGTTTCCATATAATACCCAGTGCTCATCCCAACAAGTGCCCTCCTCCACGCCCATCACCCACCTTCCCCTCTTCCCCACCCCCATCAGCCCTCAGTTTTTTCTCAGTATTCAAGAGTCTGTCATGGTTTGCCTTCCTCCCTCTCCCCAACTATTTTTCCCCTTCCCCTCCCCCATGGTCTTCTGTTAAGTTTCTCCTGTTCCACATATGAGTGAAAACATATGGTATCTGTCCTTCTCTGCCTGACTTATTTCACTTAGCATAATACCCTCGAGTTCCATCCACGTTGCTACGAATGGCCAGATTTCATTCTTTCTCATTGCCATGTAGTATTCCATTGTATATATAAACCACATCTTCTTAATCCATTCATCATTTGATGGACATTTAGGCACTTTCCATGATTTCGGTATTGTTGAAAGTGCTACTATGAATACTGGGGTACATGTGCCCCTATGCATCAGCACTCCTGTATCCCTTGGGTAAAGTCCTAGCAGTGCTATTGCTGGGTCACAGGGGAGTTCTACTGATAATTTTTTGAGGAACCTCTGCACTGTTTTCCAGAGAGGCTGCACCAGTTTACATTCCCACCAACAGTGTAGGAGGGTGTATATGGCTTTAATTTAATAATAAGGAAATAAAAACTATGGGCTCTTTAGAATAAGAACTGATATTATTTCACTTGAACCATCTTGATATTATTCTCCCAATCTTATTCATACTTAACTATATTTGCTTAGATTGGAGTAAAAATTTCTCCATATTCTTCAGCTTTTCAGTATTTTGGCCACAGTCTATGTCAAAGGTTATTTCTTTCATGGTAGAAATAAATATTTTAAAACCAAAGAACCCTTGGCACTGTTTTAGGCCTGTGCCCCTCTAACAGCCTCTATGTTTTCTCTCTTTCTCTCTCTCTCTCTTTCAATCTCTGTCTCACATCTCTTATTTGCTCCACTTTTTTTTTTAATTACTTACCTACTTCAAGATCTCTGAGAGATGTCCCACAGGAGTCACTAGTGTTCCCTGGGTTAGAAGAAAGTCATATCCTGAAGTTCCGCGATGGCAATTCAGGACCACGGACAGTACACATCGCCTTGGAAGCTCCCAAACTTCATCCTGCGGGTTCGATCAGGATCTGAGAAGCAACAAAGGATACCCTTCTAATTCCCAAATAGTACCTTCTCTTCTTCACTGCCTGCCCCATAAGGTTTTCGCCATTGAAAAATCATCCCTACGCCGAAGGTTTCCAAGACTCTAATAAATATTATCAAAGAAATCTAAAATACCACACATTTCCCCTATCAAGATTCTCTTGACTTCCAGTAATGGGAACTCATCCAAACCCTCTTGGGGAAAGGGAAATTTACTGTGAGTACACAGAAGTCGACAGCAGAACCTCCCATGGGTAGAGAGTAAGTTGGTGTAGTTTGAATTGTCTTTCTCTGGAGCACTACAAGAAACACTAGTTGGGGGGCACCTGGGTGGCTCAGTTGGTTAAGCGTCCGACTTTGGCTCAGGTCATGATCTCACAGTTCATGGGTTCGAGCCCCATGTCAAGCTCTGTGTTGACAGCTAGCTCAGAGCCTGGAGACTGTTTCGGATTCTGTATCTCCCTCTCTCTGACCCTCCTCTGGTCACGCTGTCTCTCTCTCTCTCTCTTTCTCTCAGAAATAAATAAAAAACATTAAAAAAATAAAAAAGGAAACACCAGTTGGGTACTGAGCACCACAGCAGGCTCTGTGATTGGTCAAACACAGATAAGACAACATCTGTTCCCTCAGGAAGGTGTAGGCTGAATGGAATTATCAGACACAACACACAAATTAAAGCAAAAGAGGGAGGCGCTATAGGGGAGTAGGAGTTGGCTATGTGCAGACGGTGAAGAATGATCCATGGTCCAAGCCCAGAGGGGACACAGCCATGGTGTCCTTGGCTAAATTATGGAGCAAGTGAACATGTGTGGTAAGAAATAGGATGGCAAAGTCGGTTGGGATGAGATCATTTGGGGCTTGAATGCGATGAAAATGAATTTAGCTTTTATCCAACAAAACCAGTCAGAAGCCACTGAAGACTAAAGACAGTAGAGTGGTGTGATTAACATGGGCCTCTCAAGGGCCCACCTGTCTTTGACCTGAATGAGGAATAGGGACATGGGAGACCATGGAAACAGGAAGGCTTTTGGAGGAGGACAGAAAGGAAGGGACTGGCCAACAAACTGAGAAACAAGCTGGATGGGAACAGAGGTCATCAGCCCTTGCAAGCTCCCCTACACATCTACACTGACAGGTGTCTCCTTCTGAGCATATGTCACCACCACGGGACCTAAGAGGAGGCGCCCTGGACCAGGGCCTTTCTTTTGTGGAGGAGGATGGTGAGAGAGTGTCAGAAAGCTGCACGGGCAGCTCCAGAAGCAACAGGGACCAAGTGGAGATGAACACTTAATGGTGCTGAATACAGATATACCTAATCAGAACCTCACACACATGCACACACAAGCATACATCACCCCAAACACACAGGGCAGTGACTAGAGCGAAGGCTCTGTCAGACAGATGCTGATTTAAATCCTGACTCTGCCTTTAACTGGTTGTGTGATCTTACACAAGTCTCTTGGCCTCTCTGAGCCCCAGTTTTCTTGTCTGTAACATGATAAGATCTACCTCCTGGCTCGGTATAATAAAATTGAAATAATACCTGTGAAGACTAACCCTTAAAAATGGCTACACAGTCTTGCCTTCCCATTTTTATACCCTTGCACTGTGACCATGTACCTCTACTCTTCAAGAGACTATTTCTCAGCTCCTTGAATCTGAATTTGTGACATGCTTTGGCTAAAGGGACAGTAGGAAAAGTAATGCTAGACTAGACCTGAAGGTTAGTCATCAAGGGGGTTTGCTCTCTTGTGCTCTGGGAACCCAGCTACTATATGAACAAGCCCAGGCTAGCCTGCCTGATGATGACAGACAGATGATGTTCCCATCACCCTGGCCAACAGCCAGCAAAGGTCCAGGAAGGAGAGCCATGTAGCTGACCCACAGCTGACTGCAGTCCTCAGGGTTAGCCCAGCCAAGACCCGTAGAACTGCCTGGGTCCCAACTGCCGACCTGCCAAAACATGAATGAATAAATGTCTGTTTTAAGCTACCACATTTGGGGGAGTCTGTTATGCAGCAATATCTAACTGATACACGTGTGCTTCTGCCCAAGATGAAGTAACAGGGGTCAGATGTATCTTCCTACCTGAAACAACCAAAATAACCAAGCAAGGATCTGGACACTGGGTGGGTAATGAAGGACAGGAAAAAGACAGGAAAATAAATGATGTGAGGGCTAAGATTGCCCCAGCTTACTGCCTAGAAAGTTTCCAGATGTCAGTGCAGATCGGGGTGGGGGGGGGGAGGGCGGTACCCAGATGAAGCCTGGGGAAGCCGTGAGCTGAGGAGACATAACTGAGAGTCTGAGGAGACCAAGGTAGGTAAAGCTCTCAGGACAAAGAGTGGAGGAGACGGAGGAGACAGACCCCTGGAGACGTGCAAAGGGCCCCTCTTGGAGGCCTGATAAGCACATGAATGTGAGGAAATTACCTGAGGCCAGGGAAATAACCTGGTGAAAGGAGGAAAGGGCAGTGCCCTGCACTTTCACAGAGCCAGAAATGAAGCCCGCTGCCACCAGCCAGACTATAAAAACTCATACCAGCAGGGTATGGAGTAGAATATTCAAAAGCTCATGCCTCTGTAGTAGAAAATACTTAGTCCTAGAAGGACCACTCTTCCAGACCTGCCTCATAAAAGCAAGATCTAAACCAATTAAACTGTTTATAAGTAACTTCACTGCATCCTAGAAAATCTACATAAACCTAAAACTTATGGAATGCTTATTATATTCCAGCAATTGAACATATGACACCATTATATATATTATTACATTTATATTACTTTATTTATAATGACCCTTTCAAATACCTGCAATTATCATCCCCATTGTACAGATGATGGAGTTTAAGATAATACATACTAAGTGCCTGGCACATAGTGTGTTTAATAAACGGTATTTCCCTCAACTCCCCACTCCTGCTCCCTAGTGCAACCACTGACAGCCACTTGCACTTGCACTTCAAAGAGGTTGTGGCTTTAAAAAAAAAAAAAGAAGCCTAAAATTACAACCTTCAGGAGGAAAGTAGTCTCTAGCTGGGGTTATGGGGAGAGCCCTGAATAAAGAGTCAGGAGTGCTGGTTCCCATCTTGCTGCTGCCACTACCTTGCAGGGTGACATTGAGCCAGCCCTTCACTTCTCTGAGCCTGATTCCCCTATTTGCAATGGGGGAGGCAAGGGACGATTTAGATTAGATTTCTTCAAAGCAAGCCTCTCATTCCAGAGGCCAGGATGCCTCAACCATCCTCAGGCTAAAATTGTAATGGTGGAGGACTGCAGATTTGGAAAAGCAGAGCGCTGTCTAACACAAAGGTGCATACGCGTGCGCGCACACACACACACACACACACACACACACACACACACACACACACACACAGAGAGCCTCTTGTTGCACCTAAGAGAATTAGCTACCCGACCCGGCAGCAGTGCAGCATTACCCACTTAAGCCACACAAAGGTGCATACGCGTGCGCGCGCGCGCGCACACACACACACACACACACACACACACACAGAGAGCCTCTTGTTGCACCTAAGAGAATTAGCTACCCGACCCGGCAGCAGTGCAGCATTACCCACTTAAGCCACACAAAGGTGCATACGCGTGCGCGCGCGCGCGCACACACACACACACACACA